>JAYJMJ010053269.1:0-20600 GCA_036873875.1 Laminaria ephemera | reverse complement strand
AGGCGTTGAACCACATCTAGTTGTCAACGTCTCGGTTTTGAACTTGAATTTGACACTTGGACTTGAACTTAAATTTGACACTTGGACTTGAACTTAAATTTGTAAGTTTATTTTTTCAGCGTTCCTAATAATTAATCAACCAATAATCAATCAACCAAACACATGTCCGTAATTGTTCAAGGACTAAGTAAATTATATGGCGCACAAAAAGCGATTGATAATATCAGCTTTGAAGCCAAAAAAGGGGAAGTCTTAGGCTTTCTAGGGCCTAACGGTGCTGGAAAGACAACGACCATGAAAATTATTACCTGCTTTATTCCGCAAAGTAGTGGACAGGCAAAAGTGTGCGACTATGATGTGACGACACATCCAATGGAAGTACGGGCTAAAATAGGGTATCTGCCAGAGCATAATCCCTTATATAAAGACCTCTATGTCAAGGAATATTTAGGATTCGTGGCTGGCCTACACAAATTAAAAAAGAAGCGACAACGAGTGGCGGAAATGATTGAACGCACAGGGCTGGAACGAGAGCAAAACAAAATCATCGGCACGCTTTCTAAAGGCTACCGACAAAGAGTTGGCTTGGCGCAAGCTTTGATACATGACCCCGAAGTGTTGATTTTAGACGAACCTACTTCTGGATTAGACCCTAATCAATTAGCAGAAATCAGAGCATTAATTAAGCAAATAGGTAGGGAGAAAACAGTGATTTTTTCAACGCATATTATGCAAGAGGTGCAAGCAATCTGCGACCGAGTACTAATTATTAATAAAGGGCAATTAGTTGCCAACGATAGCATTGAAACCTTAAAGCAACGGGTGACAGGAGAGACAGTCATCACCGTAGAATTCAAGCAAACGATTCCAGAAAAACAATTAAAGACACTACCACATCTTCATACGATTGAATCGCTAGGGTCGAATCGCTGGAAATTAAGTATTGCAAAAAATCAAGATATTCGAGCAGAAATCTTTGAGTTTGCAGTAGCGAATCAATTAACTTTGTTGGAGTTGAAGAAGGAGATCTTTAGTGTGGAAGATGTTTTCCAAGAGTTAACGAAATGATTATTAGTTGATTAATTATTGATTAATAATCAATCAACCAATAATTAATCAACAAAAAAAGCATCCTTATCGAATGAATCGGAGATTTATCTATATACTTTTATCAATATTTTTCATACAGGCAACCAGCCTAACCGCTCAACCGTTGCTAACGCAAGATTTTAAATTCAAAAGTGGCGTTTTCTTAAACTACGAAGAATTTCAATCGAACCAACCAAGGTATAGCGGAGAAGAAATCAAAGCAGCCTATTTCTTAAATCCACAATCAGAAGAAGTACGAGTGGAATATATTCGCATCAAAGAAACAGGCGTTCATTTGAATTTAGATAGCATTTGGGGGATTAGCATAAAGGGCATTCCTTATGTGTATGTGCGGCCAAATAAGCCTGCTGTGAGTTTACGTACTTTTGCGAAAATGGAGGTGCGAGGAAATATTTGCTACTATTATTATAATGACATAGAGCAAAAACAGATTCCTTTTTCTGCCTATAATCCTTTTACTCAAAAGCCGTATAGAACAGCTGTATTGAGCAGAGATGTCCCCGTGGTCAAAGAAAAAATACTACGCTTTGAGACAGGCGAAATAACTGATTTTAATTATCAAAATGTCCTCCAATGGATTGCAGATGAAGAAGAATTGGTAGAAGCCCTCCAAAGTTTAGGACCTCAACAAGCCGATAAAGGGCTGTTTAAAAGCCTCTTATTATATGACGATAAACGAGAAGTAAGGTTGAAGAAAGTTATAAGTTATAAGTGATGAGTTATTATGCAAATTAGATGTTGACTTAGACGTTGACTCGGTAGGTGAAACTTGTACAAAAAAAAACTACGGAGTAGTTGAACATGAATAGCCTCGTATGAAATGCGGGGAATGAAATGCAGGGAATGAAATTCGAGAAATGAAATGCGAGCAATTTAAGACGCATAAATCCATACACGGAAATTTTAAAGGTCCACGTTATGTGTTATAACTCATAACTCATAACTCATAACTCAAAAAATCATGTTTTCCATTTTTTATAAAGAAATAAATACTTTTTTCAGCTCCCTCATTGGCTATATTGTCATTGGCGTTTTTCTGTTATTTACAGGCTTACTCTTGTGGGTATTTCCAGATTATAGCTTATTAGAGTACCGATATGCTAGTTTGGATCAATTATTTGAAATTGCGCCAATCATCTTTCTATTTTTGATACCTGCCATTACGATGCGCTCTTTTGCGGAAGAAAAACAATCAGGGACGATAGAATTATTGGTGACTCGACCCTTGCGAGACTGGGAGATTGTGTTGGGTAAATTTTTGGCCTGTTGGCTATTGGTCTTATTTGCGCTATTGCCCACCTTGCTGTATTATTATACCGTGCATGAATTAGGGTCGCCTAAAGGAAATCTAGATGCAGGGGCGATCATGGGTTCTTATATTGGCTTATTCTTATTAGGCGGTGCGTTTGTAGCAATTGGTTTATTGGCTTCTTCTTTGACGGATAATCAGATTGTGGCATTTCTATTGGCGATTTTTTTGTGTTTTACTTTTTATTGGGGCTTTGATTTTATTAGTCGGCTACCTATTTTCTTAGGAAAAACGGATGATATTGTGCAGATGATTGGGATAGATTATCATTATGCGTCGATTAGTAGGGGCGTGCTAGATACGAGAGATGTGCTGTATTTTTTCTCTTTAATGGGCGTGTTTTTAATGGGGAGTCAAGTGGCATTGGAGAGTCGGAAATGGTGAAAGAGTGAGGAGTGAGTGTCTGTTTTGCTGTACCTTGGCCTTTAGGCTGAGGATGGTAGATAGCCAGTTTTCAATATTAAACATCCTCAGCCTAAAGGCCAAGGTACTGCAAAACAGACGCTCGTGAAGGAGGAAGGAAGCGAGTGAGAAGAGTGGGTGCAATAATCAATAATTAATAATCAATCAACTACAACAGTGATAAAGTCTCTTATTAATTTAGGTTTAGTCATTGGCATAGCGATTTGCTTGAATGTATTGGGCTGCAATATTTCTTCTTATATTGATTTGACGGAGGAAAAGCGATTTACATTGACGCAGCCGACTACTCGATTAGTAGAAAAATTGGACGACGTGGTGTACGTACAAGTGCTACTAGAAGGTGAATTTCCAGCAGGGTTCAAGCGATTGCAGAAAGCGACACGGGATATATTGAATGATTTTCGAGGCATTTCTGGGTATATTGAATATGAATTTGAAGACCCTTCGCAAGGGACAGTCGAAGAAATTAATGCTAGGAGAAAGCAATTGCGGGCAGATGGAATTCGTGCCAAAAACTTATTGATAGAAGGTAGTGATGAACGGAAGCAAGTATTGATTTATCCTTATGCAATTGTGCATTATAAAGGTAGGAGTCTGCCTGTAGATATTTTAGGCGAAGATGTGCCAGGCATGTCATCAGAAGTTGCTTTGAATAATGCGATTGGCTTATTGGAATATAAACTAGCGAATGCTATACAAAAGCTACAAAATACTAGAAAACCAGCGATTGCTTTTACTACAGGACACCAAGAATTAGAACCGATAGAAGTGCGAGATATTTCTGAAACGCTTTTACCTTATTATGATATTGGGTTTTTGGATTTAGATAGCATTATCTATGTACATCCTGAAATTGCCGTATTAATAGTTGCTAAACCGAGAACGGTCTTTAGCGAAAAAGATAAATTTAAACTCGATCAATATGTGATGAATGGCGGCAAAATAATGTGGTTGATAGATGCCTTAAACGTGAATTTAGATTCATTAAAAAGAAAAAACCAATATGTGCCAATTCCTTATAGTGATGACCTATTGAATTTAGAAGATTTACTATTTAATTACGGCGCAAGAATTAATAATAATTTGGTGTTGGATTTAAAAAATTCTAGGATTCCGCAGATTGTGGATGAACGAGGTAAACCTGTTTTAGTACCGTGGTTTTATCACGTAGTAGCTACGCCCAATCAAGAGCATCCGATTACTAAAAGTTTGGGCTTAGTTAATTTACTCTTTCCCAATACAGTAGATTCCTTGCGTACTAAAACCCCTATTAAAAAGACTTTCCTAATAGAATCCTCCGAAAATAGCCGGCTACAATATTTTCCTATGCGGCTCAATTTTGAAATATTAAAATACAAACCCGAAGTTGCTCAATTTAATAAACCTCACCTACCAATGGCATTAATGCTAGAGGGGGAATTTACAGCACATTATAAAAACAGGGCGACTCCTAACGTTATAGAAGCTTGGACACAAGCAGGGCAGGAATTCAAAACGAGCAGTGTGCCTACCAAAATGTTAGTGGTGGCGGATGGAGATATTATTAGAAATAATATTGACCCTGCCAATAACAAATACAGTCCGTTAGGTTTCAATCGGTATGAAAAATTTCAATTTGCTAATAAAGATTTTTTGGTAAATGCCATTGAGTATTTAATTGACGAAGAAGGCGTAATTGCTGCTAGATCGAAAGAAGTAAAACTACGATTATTAGATCATGTACGAGCAGAACAAGAAAAGACGAAATGGCAATTATTTAATATTGGACTGCCATTGATTTTTTTACTTTTATTTGGATTGTTGTATAATTTTTTGAGGCGGAAGCGATATGCGAGTTAACAAAACTAACCCATTTCATACACATTATTTACCCTGTTTCTGGTAGGAGATTTAGTATCCAAGCTTTAAAAAAAAAGTTGTTCATAAGCAATAAGGATTGTTTCGTCCCTGCTATTTATTAAGTTATTAAAAAAGGCATGTTTTTTGGTTCTATAATAAGAAAATAAAGAAATAATCTGCTAAGAATGATGTAGTTATTTCTTTATTTTTTGGCAGATGATTTTAAATTATCTATTTAATCCTCCCTTATTTTCTTCGCTATTTATTTTTTAAATTTAAGACCAAGTCTCTCAAATTCATTTGGAGATAGGAGTCTTATAATTATATAAGTCCATATTTTTTTTGATATTCCACTAATTTCATAGAGAGAAATTCCTCAGACTAGTATTTAATAACAAAACTCTATGTAAGTATTCTGCAATACTTACAAAAGTCAAATCTATGCCCATACAACACATAGTAGGAGTCTATCTTTTAGTTCAGTCAGTGACGATGTATTTTTTGAAGGATATCATGAAGGGAATTGACACGCATAGTGAGCAAATTAAGGTGCGTTTTACTTTACGGCTCTGTCTACTTTTTCTCATTTTTACTATTTCTGCAGCCAGTAATATTTATCTAATCTCTATTTATGCTTTTGCTATTTTATTAGGTTTTATTGCGATCAATATTGCAACGCCTTTCGTTATAAAACATACCCAATCCGTTTATCTGCCAGCTAAGATTTTTCTATTTGGAGCATTCGTTTGTGCCTCCACGATAAATATTATAATTGGAAATCCAGAAGGTTTGGGCGCTGGTCTTTGGTATCTAGTGATTATCCTTTCTGCAAGTTTTATATTGGGGAGTAGATGGAGTTTACTCTATACTTTTCTTGCATTTGGTGTGATTGCATTTTTGAATATCACTACTCATCTAGATATAGCACTTTTTGGGCGAAATGACTTAAAAGGTTTGCCCAAATTATTGCTAACCCCTCTTAGAATTGGTCTTCCTTTAGCTTTTCTATATGTGATAGCGAAAGAATTTACTAAAGGCAAGGAGGAAGCAGAAAATCAAGCAACTAATTTATTAGGACATCAAAAAGAATTGACTGCTAAAATAGCTGAAAAAGAAAGTCATTATCGGCTGCTGATTGAAGAAGCAGATGATATGATTTATGAAATTGATAAGGATGGACATTTCAAATATATTAACCCAGCAGTTGTTAAGACACTAGGGTATTCAGAAGAAACTTTTTCCACGATACGAGTGGGAAAACTTTTAGAAAAAGAGGAGAAAGCAAAACACCTACTTTATTACGCCAATCAAATAAAAAATCAGATTCCTTATACTTATTATCGGTTTAAAATAAAAACGAGTACTGGAGATAGTATCTGGATTGGCCAAAAAACAAAAATATTCTACGATGAATCTGGCACAATGATAAAAGCTTTTTGTGTTGGGCGGAATATTACTGAGCACAGAGAGGCTGCCCTTGCACTTGAAAAGGCAAAAAATGAAGCGATTAAGCATAGTAAAATGAAAGATAACTTCATGTCCGTTATCAGTCATGAGTTAAGAACGCCTTTGAATGCAGTGATTGGGTTGGGGCATAATATCTTAGAAAATCAACCAAGAATAGACCAAAAAGAAGATGTAGAGATGCTGCTTTTTTCAGCTAATAATCTATTGACAGTGGTCAATGATATTCTTGATTTTAGTTTGATAGAAACAGGCAGAGCAAAAACAATCGAAAGAAATTTTGACTTGAATACGGCTCTTTCCAATATAGTGAAAGCTACTAGTAAACAGTTATCCAATAAAAATATTGTTATTCAATATACTGCGGATACAGCTATTCCTACACAACTCTTTGGAGGGATTGATAGGCTTAAACAGGTGGTTAATAACTTGGTGCGAAACGCGATAAAATTTACAGAAGAAGGTGAAATCGTACTGACTACTCAATTATTGAAAGAAACGAGTAAAGAAGTAAGTATTTACTTTGAAGTAACAGATACAGGTATCGGCATTAGTAGCACGAAAATCAATACTATTTTTGAAAGCTTTACGCAGATAGATACTAGTTTAAATAGGACTTATGGAGGAACAGGGCTTGGCTTAACGATTGTCAAAAATATATTACAACAAATGAACGGAGTCATTCAGGTAAAAAGTGACATCGGTAAAGGTTCTACTTTCTTTTTTACGCTTTCTTTTAAAAAGGTCAAAGTCGCTGCAAAAAAAGAACTAGCGATTCCGCCTTCTGCTATCTCCATGAATAGTTTGGCAGGAACAAGGGTTTTATTAGTAGAGGATAATAAAATGAATCAATTAGTCGCCAAAAAGTTTTTATCAAAGTGGAAAACAACGGTAGATGTTGCGGACAATGGAAAAATAGCCGTAGAAAAATTTCAAGCCAATGAATATGATCTTATTTTGATGGATTTGGAAATGCCCATCATGGACGGTTTCGAGTCTACTAGAGCTATTAGAAAGTTGGCAGGTGGTAAGGATATACCTATTATTGCGGTCACTGCTTCTTCTGTGAGTAATCTCTTCGATAAACTTCAGCAAGATGGATTTACAGATTTAGTGCGCAAACCTTTTGAGCCCAACAAGCTTTATGATAAAATGGTGGAGCATCATCAAAAAGTAACGTTTGAGTGTATGAAAAATTAAAATTTAGATGTTGACGGTTATACAACGGATAATTTAAAGACAACGGATTTAGGTGTTGACATTTTTCCTACGGATTAAATTTTTTTTTCTATCTATGCTACCCACAACCTGTATAAAAATCCATGTTCCATCCTACCTTACTAGCTAGTCCACATCTAAATCCGTTGTCTTCAATTATCCGTTGTAGAAAAACCGTCCACATCTAAATCCGTCGTCTTCAATTATCCGTTGTATAACCGTCCACATCTAAATCCGTTGTCTTTAAATTATCCGTTGTACAACCGTCCACATCTAAATCTGCCATTCTCACCAATATAATAAAAAAACTTACCTAAAAACGAGTACAAGAAGCATTTAAAAGACTTCCTTATATAGAAACAGACTCCAAGTACCCTTTTTCAATGCAAAATGTACCAACATGTTCCAGTACCAATTTCTCCAAATGCACCATTTAAAAATCTATCTACTTATTTTTGTAGTAGCTTGCTCTATGAGTAGTTGCGTAAAAGAAGAGCAGGTGCAAACACAGAATGCGCTGGTGATTGATTCTTCTTTGCGACCTTACTTTGAACTTTTTGAAGAAGAAGGGCAATTAAGAGGGCAAAATATTGATATTACAGCTGCTCAAATTGAAGGTCAAATAGTGGACATTGAAGAAGAAAATGTAATAGGACAGTGCAGTGGATATACCAATAGTGAACGAAAAATACTACGGATAGATAAAACCTACTGGAATCAAGCGACAGAGATGGAACGAGAATTTGTTATCTTCCATGAGTTAGGACATTGCTACTTAGGTAGAGGACATGTAGAGGCGCAAGATACGTTTGGTAATTGTAGTAGCATGATGCACAGTGGACTAAGTAGCTGCCATTTTAAGTACACATATGCTAGTAGGACATCTTATTTAGATGAACTATTTGAACTATTTGAATGATTATAGGAATCAGAAATTGCTCATAGAGCTTTTAAATATATTCAGGAATCATTAAATTAGGGAGAATTACTACTTATTAATTATTAACTATACGTGTAGATTGCATCTAACGAATAATTAATAACCAATAATTAATAATTTCTACCCTACCCAGGAAAAGAAAAAAATCCCTTTATGGAAAAAAATTACATAGACTACGATGCAATAACTTTTGCAGCAGACTCCTCTTTCATAAAGTGGATTCGGCATAGCCAACCAGAAGCTACTCGCTTCTGGGAGAATTGGCAAACAGCACACCCTGAAAAAGTGGAAACTATTCGGGAGGCAAGAATATTAGTACAAGCGATTCAAGTCAAGGAAATAGAGCCGTCTAAAGCGCAGTTAGATAAACTTTGGTCGAAAATAGATGCAGCTACGCTTGTAACTACGACAACTACACCTGTTAAGGAATTAGCTACTGCTACGCCTACCAAAGCCGCAACTATACGGCGAATGCGACCAATGCGTTGGGTGAGCTATGCCGCAGCAGCTTGCGTAGCAGCCTTGCTATTTTTTACAATGTACAATCCAGCAACAACGGTCCAAATAGGAAAAGGGGAGCATTTCGTTTATCAGTTACCCGATCAATCGACAATTGATTTGAATGCGGATTCTAAAATATCTTTTAAAGAAAAATCTTATTCAGATGCAAGAGAGATTGCATTAGAAGGGGAAGCGTTTTTCGAGGTAGAAAAAGGAGCCTCTTTTATTGTTACAACTCCTAATGGGCAAGTGGAAGTAGTAGGCACTAGTTTTAATGTCAATGCGAGAAATGGGAACTTAGTAGTAGACTGTAAAACAGGTGAAGTAAAAGTAACTGCCAAAGGAAATAGTGAAACTTTAACCCCTGGTAAAGGGACTCGTTTAAACGAAAAGAAAACAGGACTAGTGCCTACTTATTCGTCTAATATAGGACAACAAACAGGTTGGAGAACGGGACAGTATCATTTTGAAAACGCTTCTTTGAAAACAGTGATAGAGGAATTAGAGCGACAATTTGATGTAACGATTACCGCTGAAGAGGGCTTATTAAATAAAATGGGAAATCATGATTTTAATGGCACTTTAAAAGAAGCGTTAAGAGATGTATGTTTTCCATTAAATGCTGAATACACTGTTAATGGGAAGCAAGTAGTTATAAATTAAGAATGAATAATTAAGAATTAAGAATGTCAGATGTTGACTTAGACGTTCACTACTAGATGTAATAGAATATCTAATAGTACACTGTGCATTAAATAAATTAACTTTTGGTAGTCATAGGTTTTGAAGTTATCTGCAAGTCTCTTATAAACTTTTGTAGAAAGCTCAAAACCTCGGCAAACAGTAGATTGGATAGATTTTTTTAGAGGGAGCAATTTTATTTTGTTTTTTTCTTTAAAAAAACAAAATAAAATTGCTCCCTCTAAAGGACTATTTCTCCTCCCGTTCGTTAACGGGATTGCCCGAACCACAAGCTTGAAAACGTAAATATATTTAATGCACAGTGTACATAGTCAACATCTGACATTTTTAATTATTCATTCTTAATTTCAAAATTTTTGTCGAAGAAAAAACAATTTATGAAGTCTATTTTTACCATTTGGTGTATAATGGTCTTAGGTGTAATGAGTGCTTTCTGTCAGACGGAAGCATTCTTTGTTAATGAAGACTTTCAAGATAGGTCTATAGAAGAAGTATTGGAAGTGTTGAGGGAAAAATATGACTTACAAATAGCTTATAATTATGAAGCGGTAGCAGGTATAAGAATTCAGCAAAAGATTGAAAATCTTGAAGTAGAAGAGGCCTTGCAAAAAATATTTTCCAATACGGATTTAGAATATCAACTACAAGATAAACAGTTATTGATTCGGAAGAATACGGCAAAAAAGAGGATTACTGCACTTCCTACTTATTTTATACAAGGAAAAATAATTGATGATAAAACAGGAAAACCTTTAGAGTTTGCCACTGTTTTTTCAAAAGTAGACAACCAAGGCAATGCAGCAGATGCAGTGGGGCATTTTACTATGCAAATCCAGACGGATAAAAAAGCAGGTGAATTAGTAGTGCAGTACCTCGGTTATATGCCCCGAACGATTGTATGGAAGGCTAAAGATGATCTACGCAAAATGGTGATTCGTTTACAATCCAAGTCGATTGAATTCGAAGGTATCACGATCACGGAAAAAATACCTACTATTTCTACTAAAAAAGAAACAGGCGCACTTACCTTAGACGCTTCCCAACTAAATACCCTTCCTTCCTTTGTGGGTGGCAAAGACATAATGAGAAGTTTGCAGTTGCTACCAGGGATAGCCGCAGATGATGACTTGTCGGCTGAATTACGGATTAGAGGAGGGACTGGAGATGAAAGTATGGTCATTATGGATGGCATTACCTTGTATAAAGTAGATCATTATTTTGGTATTTTTAGTGCGGTTAACAGTTCGATGGTTGACCAAGTAAATGTCTATAAAAATGCTTTTCCTGTAGAATATGGCGGGCGGACTTCTGGTGTGGTAGAATTTTCAACTGCTGAAAGCAAGCGGTCTACTTTGAATGGTGGCTTAGAAGTGAATTTAATGACCTCTAACGCCTATCTGGAAATACCGTTAGGCGAACGAATGAATGTATTAGTAGGAGGTAGATTGACCAATAAGAATATAGCAGATACCGATTTATTTAGTGTATTAAACCAAAAACAGCGCACGCCCAACACCAACAATACCCAAAATTATAGTACGAATGGAGGGAATAATCCACCACCACCTACCAATATCTCTAGGAATGCTTTATTAGCTTATGAGCCTAATTTCAAATTTAACGATTTTAATGTCAAATGGACTTGGAATATTACGCCTACTACTCGTTTAGCTGCTCATTATTTTCAAGGCTATGATGAATTTGCCTATGATTATACGCAGCAATTTACAGTAGGTGCCCCCGATAAAAGACAGTCAGCACATACAGAAACCTACGCAGAGACTGCCAACTGGCTCAACAAAGGGGTAAGTATAAAGGCCAAACAGGAATGGTCTCCTTCCCTAAGTTCTAATCTTACGCTTTCTTATTCTGGCTACCAAGAAGATAGAAATATTGATATTTGTAATACCTCCGTTGAACTTAGAAACCGACCACCTCGTCCAGGAGAAACCAGAGAGATAACAGGAACGGAAGATACCACAACTCTTAGCAACCAAGATTATAAGGAGATCAAAGGAATTGAATTGAACTGGAAGAACAATTGGAAAATAAACAAGCAACAGGAAGTAGCTTTTGGCTATAATATAGTAAAAAATGAAGTGGTATTAGATTTAACATTAGATGGAACTTCTATTTTAAACGATAGTCCCACGGCTATCCAACATTCTTTATATGGGCAATATATGCTTAGGGCTTTTGATGATAAATTTAAAGTGGGTGTTGGATTAAGAAGTACCTACTATTCTTTGACTCAAAAAAATTATTGGTCGCCTCGCATTAATTTATCCTACCAATTATCAGATCATCTACAACTAAAGGGCGCATGGAGTCGATATAACCAATTCTTGAGGAGACAATATTATGAAGATCGTTTTGGTCGTTCTTATGCATTTTGGGTATTAGCAGATGATAAACGGTTTCCTGTTGCGACGGCTACCAATTGGATGGGAGGCTTCAATTGGTTCCATGATTTTGTGGAGGTGGATGTAGAATTTTACTATAAAAAAACGAAGAATATATTAGAATTTTCACAGTCAATACTTGGCAATGGCTTCGATGGTAATGCTCAAGAATATGAGATTTTCAAAGGAGACCGTGTGTCTAAAGGAATAGATGTTTTATTGAAAAAGAATATGCGACAATACACCACTTGGGTTGCCTACACTTTAAGTAAAACAACTAATAGTTTTAAAGCCATTCGAAATGGCACTCCTTATCCTTCCAGGGATGACCGTCGGCATCAAATCAAGTGGGTACATCAATATACCTATAAAAACTTTGATTTTTCTGCTACCTACGCTTTTAGTAGTGGCAAACCTTATACGGATTTATCTAAACTAGGAGACGAGAAAAAAGATAGAAAAAAGACCAAAGCAGAAGACCTCATGAGTTACTTGGAGGATTATCAACGGGTAGATATAGGGGCCGCTTATAACTTTAAATGGAAACAGACAAAAGGTACTATTGGGCTATCCATTTTTAATCTATTAAATACAAAAAATGTAAAGTATCGCCAATATATTTTGGCTGTAGCTGAGTTAGAAAATGATAGACCTGGAGGTGGGCCACCACCGAAACCTGTAAATACGGTATTGGGTACGGAATTGCAGTTATTAGATTTTACACCTAATTTGAGTTTTTCTTTAAAATTTTAACTAGCACTGAAAAAAGTTACTAACCGCAATCGTTTGCGCAATCGTTTGCGGAAACGCCCTGCCAAAACAAAAAACTAAATTTAACTATTTTAGAAAAATAACCTCCTACTTTTAGGAACGATAAGCAGCACTTGCTTTAAAAGTGCTGCTTTTTTGTCTAAAAAAATAGTTGTCTTCATTAAGCAATCATAGATTTTTTTCTAAATATTGTATGAAACTAAAGATTGGCAAAAGGTTGCTCTAATGCGTTGAGCAACCTTTTTTTTTTCCTGCAGAGGAAAAAAAATGTGAAGAGTGTCAGATGTTGACCACTAGCCGCAAGTAAAACGTCTAATAGTCAACTTCTAAAACTTCTCATTCCTCCCTTTTTTACTCTATTTCTACGATCATTTCCACTTCCACCGCTATATTTCTAGGAAGTGAATACATACCTACCGCTGCTCTAGCATGCTTGCCACGAACACCGAATACCTCTACCATCAAATCAGAAAAACCATTAATAACCTCTGGATGATTCGTGAAATCACCAGTAGCATTGACCATGCCTAAGACTTTGACAATTCTCTTGACTTTATTCAAATCTCCGACAGCTGCTTTTAAGGCAGCCAATTGATTAATGCCTACTAATCTTGCTGCTTGATAACCTTCTTCAATAGTTAAATCTCTTCCTACTTTTCCTGTGATATGCGTACCATCTGGTTTGGTTGGGCCTTTGCCTGCTAAGAAAATGAGCTTGTCACTTACAACGGCATTGACATAATTAGCGACAGGTGGAGCAGCAATAGGTAAGATAATTCCCATTTTTTTAATTTTCTCTTCTACATCCTCCCGTTGAGTCCATTCAATGTCTTCTTCTATTTCTTTTTCAATGACTTGGCGTTTGCCATCTTCTCCCTCAAAAATTAGGATGCGTTTTCCATTCCCTCCACCCATTTTGATGACTTCATGTTCGTGCAATTCTTCCCCTTCTAAGTCTATGCCCTCTTCTTTCAATATTTTTTCTAAGGACGCTTTATCGCCCCCTTCCATTTTAATGATTTTTATTTCTTTACTTTTTTTCTTCGTCCCTTTTTCTTTATTCCCTTTCATCTTGATGATACGTACTTGCTTTTTTCCTCCTTCTTCGCCTGCCTCTAAGTCAATATCGTGTTCTTTAAGTAACTCGTCTATATCCATATCCTCGTCTCCATTCATTTTAATAATCTTTACCTCTTTTCGTGTGATCTTTTTAGACTTCTTGCCATCTGTTTCCGTTTCATCATCGTGGTCAATTGTTAATTCTATTTCATTATCTCCATTTTCGGTAACCTCAATATCGTATTCTTTTAATAGTTCTTTAATATCGGTGCCTGATTCCCCTTCTATTACGTGTTCTACAGATACCTCCACAGATTTGCCTTCTTTTTTGGCTTGTTCCACTAGTTGTTCAATAGCTTCCTCACTAGCTTCAGCGCCCGTTTTTTCCATTATCTCGACTGTTTTTGTACCGTCTTTTGTAGTTTTGGTAGTGATGATAGTCGCTTTTCTAGTTTCTTTAGTAGGAGTCTGTGCCTGTAAAGAGGAAGAAAATCCGAGTACAACTAAGGATAGGCAACAAAGGAATATACTTTGCCATTTAAAGGTTAAAGCTTTCATAATATTTTGTAAATTTGTATAATTACTTTATTTGATTTCAATGCCTATTGCTAAGAAATATTCGAAGCATAGCATTATCTTAAATCCAATGATTCTTTCACAAAGATAATCCCAGAAAATTAATAGCCTTTTTATAAACGGGTTAAAGTACTGTTAAAAAGCCTTTTTCTTGTATTTGAAAATATATTTTTGTATGAAGACGTTCGTTTTTTCTGTGGAAGCTAGGCTGTTTTAGGATCATAAGTCTGACTTCTGACCGTCACTGAAATGGACGGTTTGACTCCTTACTTATTAAAAAAAAATATGAAAGAAAATGCAATTTGGATGATAGTGGGTTTGATGGGAACAGCTTTGCTGGGGATCATTCTATTGCAAGCCTATTGGATAAATGGAGCGAAAACACTAAAAGAAGATCAATTTGATACAAACGTACAAGATGCTTTAAACCAAGTAGCAATTGGTTTGAAAGAGTATGAAGATACAGAGTTGTATACGCAACCTTTAGCTAGTAATGGATTAACCATGTCTGCCTCTTCTACCCCTATTTTAAAGACAGATAGCCTGATGCTGTCAAGAGGAATGGATGTATCAGGTTTACAAAACCGAAGGTTGTTAGGAAGAGAGGGACGGTCTCAGTTTTTAGATTTTTATACTAGTTTTAAAGCTAAAAGACCTCAAGCAATAGAAAATCGAATCGACCGCCA
The DNA here is from genome assembly GCA_036873875.1 of Laminaria ephemera. NCBI lineage: Eukaryota > Phaeophyceae > Laminariales > Laminariaceae > Laminaria > Laminaria ephemera. Next base: position 5,600 of record JAYJMJ010053269.1, on the reverse strand, counting down.
ATTTTTAAGAGATTACTTAGCACGAGAATTAAAGAATAGAGGCATTACGATTGGCTATGAGTATGGGATTTATTCTAATAAAGATAAATATTTCATTATTAAAAATGGAAATTATAACGTTACAGATTTTTCGACAGATGAAGTAACAGAAATGCCCCAAGTAGAAACCCCTTTAATGAAATCGGAATATGAAGTAGATTTGTTTACTAATGAAATTAAATCTCCGGGTAAACTAACCGTTTATTTTCCAAATAAATCGAGTGTTTTATGGAGCGGAAATATTTGGCGCACCCTACTTGCCTCTTTTCTTTCTTCTGCTATTGTTTTGTTGTGTTTCGGTTATTCGATTTATGTTATCTTTACCCAAAAGAAATTATCAGAGATGAAGACCGATTTCATCAATAACATGACCCACGAATTCAAAACGCCTATTGCGACCATCTCTCTTGCAGCAGATTCTATTACGAATCCTTCTATTCTATCGAATCAAGAAAAAATTAAGCGATTTGCAAGTATCATCAAGCAGGAAAATAAGCGGATGAATAACCAAGTAGAGAAGGTATTGCAAATGGCTTCTTTGGATAAAAAAGATTCTAAATTAAGAATTACCAGTGTTCACCTCCATGATGTTATTGAACAAGCGGCTACCAATGCACGTTTAAAAGTAGCGCAAAAAGAAGGAGAAGTAACGACCCATTTGCAAGCAGCGGATGCAATTATAGAGGCAGATTTAACGCATGTTTCCAATATTATTAATAATTTGCTGGATAATGCGAATAAATATTCTCCTGAAAAACCAAAAATTTCTGTCCACACACGCAATGTAAGAGGCAGTGTTGAAGTTATTGTAAGGGATCGAGGTATCGGTATGACTAAAGAAGCTCGAAAACATATCTTTGATAAGTTCTATCGAGTCCATACAGGTAACTTACATGATGTGAAAGGATTTGGTTTGGGGCTAAGTTATGTGAAAGCGATGATAACTGCCCATAAAGGTCAGATCAGGGTTAAGAGTGAATTGGGAAAAGGTAGTAGCTTTATTCTAACTTTTCCAAAGAAATATAATAAAAATGCGTGATTTTATTTGTTGATTGATTATTCAGTTAGATGTTGACTTTATACAACGGATAATTGAAGACAACGGATTCAGACGTTGACTTTTTACCACGGATTAATCCATGCTAAAAAAAATAATGTCAACATCTAAATCCGTTGTCCTTCAATTATCCGTTGTGAGCATGTCAACATCTAATCTAATAATTAGTAATCAATCAAACTGATACCGTTTTGTGATAAATACTTAAAAAGAGACCCCAAGTTTAATCAGTCTATTCAACTAGTACAAGAGTACCTAGCTATCCATAAGAGTATCGTCTATTTAACCATGTAACTTAGGAAGAAAAAATTATTACATAGCTTCTTTCCTTATAAAGAGGAAGGAAAAGTAACACAAATAACTTGCCTTATTTTCTGGTAAATGTTTGCGTAGAAACAAGCCTTTATCCGAATTTAGTAGTCAATATTTAGTTTTGAGTTTGAACTTGAATTTGAGCTTAAATTTCCTGTTGTTACTTACTTATTATCATTTGACTTAGAAAATAAACAACCAATGACGCCAACCAATAACAAAATTTTGTTAGTAGAAGATGATCAGAATTTTGGGGATGTACTACGTTCTTATCTGGAAATGAATGACTTTGATGTCACTCTAGCAACAGATGGTGCAGCAGGATGGGAAAGCTTTAGAAAAGGAAATTTTGACTTGTGCATTTTTGATGTGATGATGCCGAAAAAAGATGGCTTCACGCTTGCCAAAGAAGTGAGGGAAAAGGATCAAGAAATGCCAATCATCTTTCTGACAGCTAGAACCATGAAAGAGGATGTCTTGAAAGGCTTTAAAATAGGGGCAGATGACTACATCTCTAAGCCTTTTAATTCTGAAGAATTACTGCTTCGAATACAGGCTATTTTAAAGCGAAGCCAACAAAAAGCAGATCCAAGAGAAGAAATTAAAGAGTTTGATATTGGTTTGTACCACTTTAATTTTCCCTTGCGTATCCTAACGTTTAATGGCCCTGAAGGCGAATCAAAATCTAAGCTATCGCCTAAAGAAGCACAATTGCTAAGAATGTTTTGCATGTATATGAATGACATCTTACCACGTTCGGAAGCGTTGACGAAGATTTGGGGAGAAGATAATTATTTCACGGCTCGTAGTATGGATGTTTTTGTTACCAAACTAAGAAAATATTTGAAAGGCGATACGAATATTGAAATTGTTAATATTCATGGTAATGGCTTTCAGTTATTAGTGAAAGCGGAGGAAGAAGCGTAGTTTATGAGTGATGAGTTATAAGTGATGAGTTATTATGCTAATTAGACGTTGACTTAGATGCAATAAAGCGTTGTCAAAGTTTAATTGGCATAATAACTCATCACTCATAACTTATAACTCATAATTAATTTCCTTAGAGCGAGATCAATTTATTGGTCTCGCTCTACTTATTTGTGGATAGGGCTAAATCCCTTATCTTTGGTGATTGTATAAGTATTTAATGAAGAATTAAGAATAAGAGGGGGACAAGGTTTACAAATTAGACAGGATGGGACACGGATTTACACGGATGGAACGGATTTTCTAATTAGATCGTGTACAATTAGGTGTAAACTAGGTCTTGTACATCCTACTTACGACCTGTATGGAACGACCTAATTAGAAAATCCGTTCCATCCGTGTAAATCCGTGTCCCATCCTATCTAGTTAGAAAAACTTCGTACAATCCTTATTTTTAGTGCTTCATTTTTAATTTTTAATTTTTAATATGTCTAACCATTCTTTTAAAGTAGTCGGTGGAAAGCAGCTAAAAGGCGATATTACACCGCAAGGAGCAAAAAACGAAACCTTACAAATATTATGTGCCACTTTACTCACTTCTGAAAAAGTAACCATCTCTAATGTTCCCAATATTTTGGATGTTCAACGCTTGATAACCTTATTAAAAGGCTTAGGCGTAGACGTAAAGAAATTAGGTGCAGAGGAATACAGTTTTCAAGCCAAAAATGTTGATCTAACTTATTTTACCTCTGATGAATTTAGACGAAATGCGAAAAGTATCAGAGGATCAGTAATGCTAATAGGGCCTTTATTGGCTAGATATGGCAAAGGTTTTTTACCAAAACCTGGTGGAGATAAAATTGGTCGTAGACGTTTAGATACACACTTTTTGGGATTAGAAAAATTAGGAGCTGTATTTAATTATGATGCAGACCAAAAGTGTTATTTTATAGAAGGGGACAAACTAAAAGGGACCTTTATCTTAATGGATGAAATCTCTGTGACAGGTACTGCCAACGTGGTGATGGCCGCAGTCATGGCAAAAGGAGAAACCCAAATTTATAATGCAGCCTGTGAACCATACCTTCAACAATTGTGTAAGATGCTCAATAAAATGGGCGCAAAAATAAGTGGGGTAGGGTCTAATCTTTTAACGATAGAAGGTGTTAATTCTTTAAAAGGTACAACGCATCGTATCTTGCCGGATATGATCGAGATTGGTAGTTTCATTGGCTTGGCGGCCATGACTCAATCAGAATTGACCATTAAGAATGCACAAGTAAAAGAATTGGGGAATATCCTTTCTGTCTTTAAGCGCATGGGGATTCAGATGGAGATACGAAAAGATGATATTTACATTCCTGCCCAAGATCATTATGAAATTCAGACCTTTATTGATGGGTCGATTATGACGATTTATGATGCACCGTGGCCAGGGTTTACGCCTGATCTAATGAGTATTATTTTGGTGATGGCAACTCAAGCAAGAGGTAGTGTGTTAATTCATCAAAAAATGTTTGAAAGTCGCTTATTTTTTGTAGATAAGCTGATAGATATGGGGGCACAAATTATTTTGTGTGATCCGCATCGAGCGACGGTTATTGGTTTGGATAGGCGGTATTCTTTAAAGGGCATAGAAATGACTTCTCCTGATATTCGGGCGGGTGTTGCGCTTTTAATTGCAGCAATGTCTGCCAAAGGAACGAGTATTATTCATCATATCCACCAAATAGATAGAGGCTACCAAAATATTGATGGGCGATTGAATGCGTTAGGGGCGGATATACAGCGAGTGGAAACAGGGACGCTATAGTTTTAAATAGAATTCTAAAGGTTGGAGCTTTTAAAAAGCTCCAACCTTTAAACCTTTATTACGACAGAGTTGAATAATTTATGAGCAAAACAACTACCATTTCTAAGAAAAAAAAACAAGCAGCGGTTTCTGTACCAGAAATCGAATACATCAACATTGTCGGGTCGAATGTCAACAATCTCAAAAATGTGAGTTTGCGCATTCCTCGTAATAAACTAGTCGTCATTACAGGCATTAGTGGCAGTGGCAAATCTTCCTTAGCATTCGATACGATTTATGCAGAAGGGCAGCGGCGATACATGGAAACTTTCTCCGCCTACGCTCGACAGTTTATAGGAGAAATGGAACGCCCTGATGTAGAGCAAATTACAGGTCTAAGTCCCGTGATTTCCATCGAACAGAAAACGACAGGTAGAAATCCTCGTTCTACAGTTGGGACGATTACGGAAGTCTATGATTTCTTGCGCTTATTGTTTGCTCGTGTTGGAGATGCCTACTCCTACATAACAGGCAAGAGGATGGTGCAATACAATGAAGAACAGATTTTAGAGCATATCTTGAAGAATTTTAAGGGGCAAAAAATTATGCTCTTAGCACCAGTCGTCAGAGGTAGAAAAGGACATTATAGAGAATTATTTGAGCATACGATTAAGCAAGGCTATGCCAAAGTACGGGTAGATGGAGAAATAACGGAATTAGTCCCTAAGATGCAGATAGACCGTTATAAAGTGCATGATATAGAAGTGGTGATAGATCGTTTAACCGCCAATGAAAAACACAGAGTACGACTAACAGAATCTTTGGGAAAGGCACTTAAACTAGGCGAAGGTGTACTAATGATTATGCAGGTAGAAGGAGAAAAAATCTTTCCTTATAGCAAGCATTTAATGGATGCCGAAAATGGCATCTCCTACGAAGCACCCAATCCCAATTCTTTTTCTTTTAACTCTCCTTATGGTTACTGCATGAGCTGCAAAGGCTTGGGCGTAGTGAACCGAGTAGATTTGGAAAAAGTAATTCCAGATGATAGCAAAAATATTGACCAAGCAGGTATTGTTCCTTTCGGAGAGGTAAGAGATAATATGACTTTCAAGCAATTGAAAGCAATCGCTAAGCAGTATAAATTTACTTTTTCAACGCCTATAAAGAAAATTCCTAAAGAAGCCCTAGATACCATTTTACATGGAGGGAATAAAAAAATAAAAGTAAAAGTAGGCTATAGTAAAAATGATTTTGTCTATGATTTAGCCTATGAAGGCTTGTTGAAAATGTTGGAACGATGGTATAAAGATACCAGTTCTGAAAAAATCAGAGGTTGGGCGGAAGAATTTATGGTCGTAGATACTTGTTCTACCTGCAATGGGCATCGCTTGAAAAAAGAGTCCTTGCACATCAAACTAGATGAAAAAAATATTTCTGAACTAGCAGAATTGGATTTAATCGCCTTAGATA
>JAYJMJ010053060.1:0-52987 GCA_036873875.1 Laminaria ephemera | reverse complement strand
CACCAATCTGGAAGGCGGAAACCTTGGTGCCAGAACCATCGCCGACATGCCAGCCCTGTTTGCGAACCAGGTAGCAGGCATGCAAGAAGGTGATGTCACAGAGCCACTTAGAAGCGCTGCCGGATTTCATGTACTGAAGCTTATTGCAAAAACCAGCAAGCTCGCGACAACTAAAAGAGTCAGAGCAAGACATATACTGGCAAGCACCAGGAACGGCCGTACAGCCAATGAGGCAAAAGCGCTGATCACAGATATTGCCGCTAAGCTATCTGAAGGTGCTGACTTCGGTAACTTGGCAACCACCTTGTCCGAAGACCCAGCAAGCGCTGCAAACGGCGGCGACCTTGGTTGGTTCGGGCGCGGTGAAATGGTCCCACAATTTGAAGAGCTGGCGTTTTCTGTCGCTCCCAATCAGATCACCGCACCGTTTTTCACCGACTTCGGCTGGCATATTATGGAAGTCACCGACCGCGAGCTCGACACCAATTCACGCGATGAGCTGGAGTCAAAAGCACGCACCCAGCTAAGGCGCAAAAAAGCGGAAGAGAAATTCCAGACATGGCTAACCGAGCTTCGCGACAACGCCTACGTTGAGCTTCGCGGCTATGCGAAAAACCTGTAGTGAACCGCAAACCACGAATCGCTTTAACCACGGGCGAACCCGCCGGAATCGGCCCGGATCTTTCTGTCAGCCTGCCAGCACACGAGCAAGTTTCGATTGTTCTGATCGGCGACCCTGAACTGCTAAATCAACGGGCACAACAACTAGGACTTGACCTCACACTCCCGACGGTGACCGCGGAGCAACTTGCTTCGGATGATGAAATCAGGGATCTGTGTGTGTTACCAGTATCAACAGCCTCCCCTACGGTCACAGGCACACTGAACCCGGACAACGCTAAGTACGTATTAAACACGATTCAAACCGCCGCACTCGGTTGCCGCGATGGATTGTTCGATGCGATGGTCACAGCCCCAATCCATAAGGGCGTAATTAATGACGCCGGCATCCCGTTTTCGGGTCATACGGAATTCATTGCCGAGCTCTTCGACGCCGACCCTGTGATGGTACTTGCTGCCGATAATTTTCGAGTTGCCCTTGCAACAACGCACCTGCCACTCAGTGAAGTAGCAGCGGCGATAAACGGGCCTTCACTCGAAGCGACTCTGCAAATTTTGCATGACGATCTGAAAGCAAAGGTGGGGATCGCTTCACCGCGAATACTTGTCTGCGGACTGAACCCCCATGCCGGTGAATCCGGACACCTCGGCCGTGAGGAAATAGAGATAATCACACCCGCTATCGAGGCCGTTCGCAAACGTGGCATCGATGCACACGGCCCTCTGCCAGCCGACACTCTTTTTACCCCGCGACATCTAAAAGACGCTGACGCGGTTCTGGCAATGTTCCACGATCAGGGGTTACCGGTGCTTAAATACGCGGGCTTTGGACACGCAGTCAATATCACATTCGGCCTGCCAATAATTCGCACATCAGTCGATCACGGCACTGCTATCGACCTTGCCGGCACAGGCAAAGCCGAGATCGGAAGTTTGAACGCCGCCATCGAAACAGCAATACAGTTTGCTCAAGCAAGTAACGAGACAACACACTAAATGGTGCGCGCCCGAAAACGTTTTGGCCAAAACTTTCTGATCGACGAAACTATTATAAGTCAGATCACTGGCCGGTTTGCCAATCCCGAAGAAACTATTGTCGAAATCGGACCGGGTCGCGGTGCACTGACAGGCAATCTTTTAAGCAGTGGTGCCAAGGTTGTCGCATTAGAACTTGATCGTGACTTGATACCGTTACTTCAGGAGAAATTCAGCGACCGGGACAATCTGACCTTGCATCAGACGGATGCACTTAGATTCGACTTTTCGTCACTCGCTGAACACGCCCCGCTGCGACTGGTAGGCAACCTTCCCTACAACGTTGCAACTCCCCTGATATTCAGATTGCTTGAAGACCTGTCACTTATTCAAGACATGCATTTTATGTTGCAGTGGGAAGTAGTTGCGCGATTGTCCGCCCGAGCGGGGGAAAATCACTACGGACAACTTTCTGTTGTGGTGCAAAACCTGTGCGATACCAGCACACTACTTGAAGTGCCGCCCGCTTCATTCGACCCCGCGCCAAAAGTGAATTCCGGGGTTATCCACATAACGCCTCGACCACAGCCAATCATACCGCTGGACCAACAAGACAACTTTACCACCATCGTCAAAAGTTCCTTCGCGCAAAGACGCAAGACACTGCGCAACAATCTGAAAGGGCTGCTAACCGAATCACAGATAGAAGACGCCGGTATTGCACCGGGCCTGCGCGCGGAAGTTCTTGATATCCAGCAATTCGCTGCTCTCACCAGCATTTACACGGCACTGACCAGCTAACCCTTTGCGGTTAAGCGTTGCCGTCCGGCTTTTAGCATGCACCGGCCGCACACCAGTTCGCGAGCCGGTCTTTACAAACATGGCATTCACCCATATAACTAAGCAAAGTGCACAACCCGCACATCTATGACTTACCAACGGAAGTTCTATGACAGAATCCGCGAACGACGATAGCCTCGAAGACCAAACTGCAGAAGATGACAATTTCAAAGTAGAGGTAGCAACCCGTTATCTGGAATCAGATTCCAACCCCGATGAAGACCGTTTCGTATTTGCCTACACCATTACCATACTTAACCAGGGGGAAACCCCGGCCCGACTCCTCACCCGCCATTGGGTAATCACCCATGGAAATGGTCGGAAGCAGGAAGTCAGAGGCGATGGCGTAGTGGGCAAACAACCGCGTATCAAGCCCGGTGAAGGCTACCAATACACCAGTGGCACAATACTCGAAACGCCGATGGGAACGATGGGGGGCAGCTACCAGATGGTGACGGACGACGGGCACGAATTTGATGCATCGATACCGGAATTTCTGCTCTCAACACCACGCACACTACACTAACTCCAACTAAGCGATGGCTATTTACGCAATAGGCGACATCCAGGGCTGTTTCGAGCCTCTTCAGTCGTTATTGAAGAAAATAGATTTTCAACCGGACAATGACACGTTGTGGTTTGCGGGTGATCTGGTTAACCGTGGGCCTGATTCGCTTAAGTCACTGCGGTATGTAAAATCATTAGGCAGCTCAGCAGTCACTGTACTAGGCAACCATGACATCCATTTAATGGCGCTTTACTACGGCCTTCGATCCAGAGACAAAGATCCGACTTTGGAGCAAGTACTGGATGCACCGGATATCGATGAGCTAATCAATTGGCTTCAACAGCAACCGATGTTACATGTACAGGACAATTTCGTTCTGGTGCATGCCGGGCTGCATCCCCACTGGTCGATGGATACAGCCGTACAACTTGCTGACGAGCTTCATCAGCACATTAGCCAAATTCTCGATAAATCAACACTGGCTCCTCTCTATGGTCCGACAAACGGGCCATGGCAGGACGCAGAAAACACCGAACAGCGACTGCGCTATGCAGTGAACTGCTTTACACGCATGCGCTTTTGCAACGAACAAGGTGAGCTGGATTTCAAACACAGTGGCGCACCGGGCGAGCAACCCGCACACCTTAAGCCCTGGTTTACTCTTGAAGACCGGCAAACTAAAAGTGAAGACATTATCTTTGGCCACTGGGCCGCCTTAGGTGTTTATCAACAACCAGGCATTTATGCATTAGACAGTGGCTGTGTATGGGGCAACAGCCTGACCGCTTTACGGCTGGATGATTTAAAGTACTTTAGCGTAAGCTGCTAAACTTGTTCGCCGTTATTTATAACAGCAAGACTTCAATCTGCCGAACAGCCGGCAAAAAAAATAAACACTACTAACACCGTGGATTAATTTGTCTATTAATTTACAGGAAAATTAATCACTGACCTGGCGCTCGAGAACATAGTAAGTAAATCGATACCCACCTTCGGCTGTCTCATCATGTGCTTCAGCAGATAACTGCACCCAATCATCCCAATGAAAACTGTCGAGCCAGGTATCTCCATCCGGAAATTGATGATCAATTACCGTCAGATATAATCGCTCAGTGTGCTCGATAGCAATTTCACAAAGTGATGCACCACCGATAACCATAACCTCATCACTATCGTGCTTCTTTGCGGCCGCAACTGCCTGGCTCAGACTGCTTGCGGTCTCAACACCAGGGTGTTTCCAGTGTTCATCGCGTGTCACAACAATATGAGGTCTGCCAGGTAGCACTCTACCTAGTGATTCAAAGGTCACCCTCCCCATAATCATGGGCTTTGACATTGTGATCCGCTTAAAATACTGCAAATCACTTGGGATATTCCAGGGTAATCCACCCTCTTTACCAATCAACTTAGCGCTATCCATCGCCATCATCATTGAGAGTCGCATCAATGTAGTCTTATCGCCGAGACGCAAAGCGCCTTGTTAATGAATCCCGCCGATCACACGGAAACCGCAGGAATGTTCTTTATTCAATTAGCTGTGTAGGGCGATGATTATATTCATATTAACCATCAAAAACACGATAAAAAAACCAGATTTAAGCCATAAACAAGAAGATTACAAGCTTTCCATAAAGCACCTTCCAACATAAAAATCTAACAACTACCGCCGATGTTGAAAAAACGGGCAAGGCACGGTCGCCATGCCAATGCAAAAAAGCACTGGGGGATTTTTATGATTAAAAAAATAAATACAGGCGTTTTCGCCATTCTTGTAGTCACACAAATAGCAGCCTGCGCGAACGGATCACCACCACGACAGGAAATGGCGCTCACACAAACATCAATAAGAAGCGCCGAGGCAGCCGGTGCAGTGAGTTATGCATCTAAGCCGTTGCGCGCTGCTCAACAACGTGTAGCAAAAGCTCAACGACTCATTGACAAGAAAAAATACGACGAAGCAAAGTACCACCTGCAACTGGCACTTGCAGACGCCGAGCTTGCAGAAGCATCAGCCGAAGCTAAAAAATCTCAACTCGCACAACAAGAGCTGAACCAAAGCATTGATCTAATGAAAAAGGAAATCGCAAGAGTTCAGGAAGACTGATTCCGGTCCTTGTTGATGGAGACAATTATGAAAGAGTACAAACAGAACACTATGCTAAAAACTAAACTTGTTACTGCCGTTTGCTGTGCGTTTGTTATCAGCGGGTGCGCAGGAAAGAAACCGAACAGCAACCTGGATTCGGCTCGCGCAACTTACGAACGCGTTAGCGCCAACGATGTTGTGAATGAATTTTCAACAGAAGATCTCAACGTTGCAAAACTAAAGCTCGATGATGCAATCGATGCGTGGGAAGATAAAAAATCTAAAACTGAAATTAATAAAAGGGCTTACATCGCTGAACAATACGCGCTGATCGCAGAGCAAAGATCAACACTGCTGCAGCACCAGTCACATATAGAAAATGGCAAGCTGGAACGCACAAACGCCCAGATGGAATTGCGTGTCTCAGAAGCAGACACGGCCAGAAAACAAGCCGAAATCCTCCAGCAGGAAGTTGCCTTGCGCGAAGCCAAACTACAGCAGCAACTAGCGGAGCTTGAAGAACTAAAAGCACTGCAGGCACAAAACACAGATCGCGGCATGGTGCTGACGCTCGGTGATGTACTTTTCGATACCAATGAATCATCCCTCAAAACCGGAGCCAGACAAAATCTGGATAAGGTAGCTGCATTTCTCCAGAAATATCCGGATCGAACCCTTCAAATTGAGGGACACACAGACAATACCGGTGAAGAAGATTACAACTTCAATCTCTCAACTGAACGAGCTCTGGCAGTCCGATCGGTACTGCAAGGCCAGGGAATCGACGGCTCTCGTATCGCCGCAAGGGGCCTTGGTGAAAATTCGCCAGTTGCCAGCAACAATGCGGCTGAGGGCCGACAGCGCAACCGTCGGGTGGAACTGATATTTGACCAGGCAGCTGAGAAAAACCTTAGCCAAATCGACCGATAGAAAACCGGTTCTGCCCTCGCGACTGGCGCGAGGGCAATTCCGAAAAAGTTGTGCAACCCTGCAAAACGCAGCCAAAAAGCCACAGTGCTTGCGGCAGACACGCAACCGCAGCGAACCAAGTCCTCACCCGGATGTCATAAATACCAGTGTCATTTGCCCGCCGCCCGGCGACCGCATAGGACGTACAGTATTAAACGGGAATCTCCAATGGCTTCAACTGCCAGCAAGCTCGCAACCAAAAGCTGCCTGATCGGCGCTTTTCTTTCAGCGACGATCTTCACCTCCGCGAACGCCGCAGACACCGGCAACGACGGTAGCAACAGGCCCATCACCGTTTACTTCACTCGACATGCTGAAAAGAGAATTACTACGGCACCACTGGCACCAGCCACACGGCTGTATGACATCCCTGATCCAGCCGAGGAGCCGATTGGCTCAATACCAGGCAACGCCGGAGAATCAGCCGGCAGCAACCGCGATGATGTATGCGGCACCGTAAAGTGTGCGGAGCAACTCAGCGACAGGGGATTGTTGCGGGCAAATCTGCTGGCCACCTGGTTTCTGCAACGGCGTGTGGTCAGGGCCCTTGACGCGGTTTATGCAAGCCACAAATATCGCACTTACCAAACCGTGCTGCCTACAGCGACTCTGGCTGATCTCGATATCACTCAACTGCCAGCCGGTGCCACCGAGCTGAACCCGGAAAGTACAGACCCTTCCGTGTGCCCCACCCTGGATGCGATTAAAAACACCAATCCAGGTGACACGATCCTGGTGGCCGGGCACAGCGGCACGTTGTACGACATCATGGGAGATGGCAATCAGAAATGCAGCGGACTGGGCCTGCTCACGGACAACGAGCCTGGCAGCCATCGATTCCCCAAAGATGAATCAGGCAACGTCAGAGACTACGGCGATGTCTGGAAAGTGGTGATTCGCAACGGTACTGCCCGTTTTGTCTACCGGGTCAATCTTGACGTCACTCAACTCACGGTCATTGACCGCGCACGATAGGTTCAGCTTCCATAGCAGGTGTCTTTTTTGCTTATTAAAGCGTATCGCAACCCTGTGATGACTGAGACCTGCGGACATGATCAAACCAGAAGCTTTTTTGCTCACCAGCCTCGTTCTGGGGGTATCGCTAAACGTTTTTGCGAAGGATGACATCTTTCGATCCGTCACTGACGACGGCACCGTTCAATTCAGCGACACCGCAAACAACCAGTCAGCAGCAAAGTTTAAATTAAGCTCGCCTGTTGTTGTTTCCCGTCTATCCGAGATTCCTGCTACTGGTTCTTACCGGGAAGGGCCGGATCTGGAGTCGACGCCTGAAACTGAATCCAATCAGCCATTACCTGTCGCGTATCAGAACTTTCAGATATTGACGCCCGTCGACAGCGAAGGGGGATGGATTGACGGCGCTGTGCAGGTAAAACTCGCACTTTCTCCGCAGCTTAAATCCGGACACGAAATTATCCTGGCCCTTGATGGCAACGTTGTGGCTAGCGGCTCTACCCTGAACCATGCGTTAGAGGATGTTTATCGAGGCATGCACACATTGAACGCATCCGTTCGCGACCGCGCCAGCGGTGCCACGCTAACAACCGACACAGTTCAATTTCAGGTGCATCGCCGAACTGATAAAACCAACACCCGCATGCTGCACCCCAGCCTGCAAATTGAAGAGCCCGCCGATGCATCGAACCTCGACGAAATTCTACCCGAGTAGGCCAGCTAGCGTTTCAGTACTAGACCTCATCGATCGCCATTCTGCTTTCGATGATTCCGGAATACCAACTCGACCCGAACGGTATGGCGTCATCGTCAAAATTATAAGCAGGATGATGACAGGTGGCCGTATCGCCATTACCCAGGAAGATATAGGCACCCGGCCTTTCTTCCAACATATAACTGAAGTCTTCTGCAGGCATAATCGGGTCTACATCATCGTTGACGTGACTTGATACGGCACGCGCCGCTTGTGCGGCGTAAGCAGTATGCTCTACGGTGTTCACCGTTACCGGATAGCCTGGCTGCCACACTACCTCTGCTTTGGCCCCTAATGCCAAGGCCGTTCCTTCTGCCACTTCACGAACCTTCTGTTCGGCAAAATCCCGATACTCTGCATCGAGCGTTCGCACGGTTCCTTCCATACGTACCTCATGCGCGATGACATTACTCGCCGCACTATCTGTATGAAAAGTGCCGACCGTCAATACAACCCGTTTCAGTGGATTCACGTTGCGGGAGACTATCGATTGAAGCGACACCAGAATTTGTGCTGCTACTAACGTTGTATCAACCGCCCTGTGCGGTTCGGCCGCATGGCCACCTTTACCGGTTACTATAATTTCAAACTCGTCTGACGATGCCAGCAAAGCACCGGGTCGGATGGCAAAGTGCCCCACCGGAAGCCCGGGCATATTGTGCATACCATAGATTTCCTGAATACCGAAGCGCTCCATCAGACCATCGCGACACATCTCAAGACCCCCGGCACCACCTTCCTCAGCAGGCTGAAAAACCATTACTGCCGTACCATTGTAGTTACGGGTTTCCGTAAGATATTTTGCAGCGCCCAACAACATGGAGGTATGCCCGTCATGGCCACACGCGTGCATCATACCTTCGGTTTTTGATGCGTATTCCAAACCTGTTATCTCGTGAATTGGCAACGCATCCATATCAGCGCGCAATCCAATAACTTTTTTACTACTCGTGCTCTGGCCGTGTATCACGCCCACGACACCCGTTTTTCCGACACCCTCTACGACTTCATCACAGCCAAACTCGCGCAATAATTCCGCTACTCGCGCCGCTGTGCGATGTACTTCGAACAATAGCTCGGGGTGTTGATGAAAATCCTGCCTCCATCCGGTAATTTCCTGATGAAGATCAGCGTATCGATTTGTAACTGGCACGTCTCTGCCTCCTCGAGCTAATTAATAACGGTGACCAGAGACTAACACTAACAAAGCACTTGTTACACTCGCTTTCTGCGGGCACCCTACCGCTACGTATAATTAATCAATAATTCTATATTTGACTATCAGAAGTACAGGCGAACACACCTTACAAATCAAAATCAATCGCATCAAAAACTCAACAAAAAAGGGCGCAATAATTTGCGCCCTCTCATTTCCAATCTACTTTCTTTTAGTCGTCAGACTACGCCATATCAAGAGCCAGATTTCTTTTTGCGTCGAAGAAACATGATAGACAACAAACCAAGTAGTGATGGCAGCAACGGATCAACAGGTGCACTGCCAGTGTGCAATGAACAGCCGACACCCGCCCCACTGAGACCGGTAATGATCTGCGAAGGATTAACAGCATCGGTAGCTGCTACTTCTGCATCCAGTACATCCGGAATATTATCATCATCTTCATCTGGCAACGTCGCTCCATCGCTGGCGACTACAACAGCACGGCCGTCACCATCGGGGTCAGCTTCAAAAGTATCATCAATGCCGTTGTTATTCACATCCGCACCCGACGTGCTATCAACATCGGCGACATCATCAATACCATCACCATCAGAATCAATACCACCAGTAGAATCGACATCAGCAAGGTTTGGAATTCGATCGCCATCGTCATCGAGGAACAGGTCGATCATGCCATCATTGTCAGCGTCAGTACCACCGCTCTCAATCAAATCGGCAGCACCGTCGTTATCACTGTCCAGATCAAGATAGTTGGGGTTGCCATCTGCATCGGTATCAAGAATCGGCAGCGGCTGGGCGACGATTGAATCAGCGCGCCCATCGCCATCTGCGTCCTGGGGGTTATCAACAGTCGCATCACCGTTCGCATCAACACCACCTGCCTCGAACAAATCAGACAAACCGTCCTGATCCGAATCTAAATCCAGGTAGTCAGGCAAGCCGTCACTATCCGTATCAGCTACGGCCAACGGAAGTGCTGCTACGGCATCATCAAGTCCGTCGTTATTGGCATCCACCAGGTCGTCAACTTTGCCATCGTTATCGGTATCAACACCACCAGCTTCGATAATATCGCTGATTCCGTCATTGTCGCTATCCAGATCCTGATAATCAGGGATACCATCAGCATCCTGATCACCACCACCTTCGACAGAGTTAGGGATACCATCGTCGTCTTCATCAAGATCTATTCGATCATCGCCTTCAACAGCAGGGTTTGATCCGTTCAGTATTTCATCACCGTCCGGTGCTCCACCACCATCGCTGTCCGGATTATTCGGGTCTGTGCCATGAGTGTTAACCTCAGCGCCATCGTTAAGCCCGTCAGAATCTGAATCAGCATTCACCGGATCAGTCTGCGTGGTGTTTAGCTCTTCACCATCCTTAAGGCCATCGCCATCTGTATCGGGAGTAGCCGGATTGGTGCCCAGCGTGTTGTATTCATCTCCGTCATTCAGCGTATCGCCATCTGTGTCTGCCAGCGTCGGGTTGGTGAAAGTGGTGTTGACCTCATCACCATCATTCAGGCCGTCTGAATCAGTGTCAGGTTGAACCGGATCTGTACCGGTACCGGATACTTCGCGACCGTCAGTTAAACCATCACTGTCACTGTCCGGATTCTTTGGATCAGTACCATGCGTAACAACTTCATCACCGTCAGCTAAGCCGTCGCCGTCAGTGTCGGGGTTTGCGGGGTCTGTACCGGCCGCTGCTTCCTGATCATCATTAAGACCATCGCCGTCACTATCAGCAATGTCGTCACCATCGTCACTTGCCGGATCAGTGCCATTTAATACTTCACTGCCATCGTCAGTACCACCACCGTCAGTATCGGGGTTGTTCGGATCAGTGTTGTGAGTATTAACTTCTTCCCCATCTTTAAGTCCATCATTATCCGAATCAGGATTTAAAGGATCAGTTCCGCTGCTTGTGACTTCTACACCGTCCGGCAAACCGTCGTTATCAGTGTCGGGGTTAGCCGGGTCTGTTCCTGCAGCGGTCTCTTGATTATCATCAAGACCATCGCCATCAGTGTCAGGGATGTCGTCGGCGTTATTGTTCAAAGGATCTGAACCATTGGCTATCTCTTCACCATCGGGTGTGCCACCGCCGTCTGTATCCGGGTTGAGCGGATTGGTGAAATGAACTACAACCTCATCACCATCACTCAAGCCGTCGTTATCCGTGTCAGCCTTAAGTGGATCAGTACTGTGGTTGTTTACTTCAGCGCCGTCCCGCAAGCCATCGCCATCAGTGTCTACTTTTGTTGGATCAGTACCAAATTCAATGACTTCTTCACCATCGGTCAGACCTTCTCCATCGGTGTCCACCTTAGTCGGGTCAGAACCGTGTGTGTTAATTTCATCCCCGTCGGACAGAGTATCGTCATCGGTGTCCGCATCATTGGGATCGGTCAGGTGAGTATTAATTTCTGCACCATCGTTTAAACCATCCGCATCGGTGTCCGGGTCTGTTGGATCCGTGCCGTGCAAGGTTTCTTCAGCCCCGTCCTGTAGTCCGTCACCATCGGTATCGACGTTGTTGGGATCAGTACCCAGTGCAGCTTCCTGCGCATCGTCCAGACCATCGCCATCAGCGTCAAGAATCACTGGAGTAACCGCATTGTCGGCTAGACTAAAGTGAGTCATACGGTATGGTGTTTCAGTACCACCCGGCCCATGAAAAATTATTGTTTCGGTACCCGCATCTGCAGTAAAAGTGAAGGTCTGCTGTAACCATCCGGTAGAACTGTAGCTGCGTATACCACTGGTGTCGTTGCCAACACTTACCGAGTAGCTATCGCCCTCTGCAGCACCGTACTGACCTGGCTCCTGAAAACCTGCAACATAAAAATTTACTTCATATTCAACACCGGGCGTTAAACCGTTAATGGTCGACCCGGCAGCCTCGGAATCAAACCACGATCCGCAGGAAATAAAATATTGATGACCATTCGGCGAAACGTAGGGTGGTGCTCCCTGCCATGCTGCGTTATTCCAACCCCAACGATTTGCATCACTGGTATCACACGATCCGGAATAGTTTGTCCACCCGGGAGGCGCGCTACTTGATCGCCGTTGAACATCGTCAGTTGTTGTTACCGACGGCGTCGCAATCGCCGGTGAACTGAATGAAAAAGTAGTGATGACACTTATTACACTAAAAAAAGCAATGTCATTTAACGGTTTGACTGACGATCTATACTTCATTGTGCTCACCTTGGGGAGAAATAAGATCAGGCATCACACAAGACTGCTGCCTGGACGACGGATCACTAGTACCATCGGCAGAGCCTGGTTTTCAATAATAGAAAGTCCGGAGTATTCCTACATCCGGACAAGTTTTAACAGGTCGTTACAATTGCGAACAACTCAACCCCGATCAACGCTGTGATCGTGAACATTGTGTCTTGTTAAAGCAGTGCACTTCAGAAGCAAACTATATTCTTGCTTTTAAATCTCCTTACCTATAAGGGTTCGTAGCACTTGAGTTCCATAGGTCAGATGATCTTTTCTATAATGCATCCAGTCCGCGTGCTATATCGGCCTTTATGTCTGCAACCCCCTCTAGCCCAACCGCAACTCTTATCAGTGACTGACTGATACCCGCATTTTCCCGTTCCTGATCCGACAAGCGACCATGGGTTGTTGTTGCGGGATGAGTAATAGTGGACTTGGCATCTCCAAGGTTTGCAGTGATTGATAGCATTCGGGTGCTATCAATAACCTGCCAGGCACTCTCGCGATTGCCCTTTACTTCAAACGATACGATGCCTCCAAACCCGCTCTGTTGCTGTCTACATAATTCATGTTGCGGGTGATCGGGCAAACCGGGATAGTAGACTTTCTCAATGGCAGGATGCTCTGAAAGCCATTGCGCCACTTCCTGAGCGCTTTGAACATGGCGCTGCATTCTCAGTTCAAGCGTCTCAAGTCCTTTCAGAAATACCCAGGCATTAAAAGCACTCATGGTAGGCCCTGCCGTTCGCAGAAAACCGTATACCTCTTCACCCACGAGCTTTTTATCACCCACGACCGCGCCCCCGACACACCTTCCCTGCCCGTCAATAAACTTGGTTGCTGAATGTATAACGACATGGGCACCAAGCTCCAGGGGCTTTTGTAAAGCTGGTGTGCAAAAACAATTATCTACGACCAACAGTGCATTATTCTCGTTGGCAATTTCGGCCAGTGCTTTAATGTCTGCAATCTGAGTCAAGGGATTAGACGGGGTTTCAACAAACAGCATCCGCGTGTTTTCTGTCACCTTACTGCGCCAATCCTCCGGATCATCTATCTTCGCAAAATCCACTGGATTACCCATTCGGGTCAGGTACTTATTAAAAAACTGCGACGTTGAACCAAAAAGCCCGGTGGACGCCACTACATGTTCAGCAGGCTTTAGTAAGGCGACACAGCACGCCATGATCGCAGCCATCCCCGATGAGGTTGCTACACAAGCCTCGCCACCTTCTAACACCGCAAGACGACGTTCGAACGTGCGTACAGTGGGGTTGGTGAATCGGGAATACACGTTTCCAGGTGCATTGTTTTGAAAACGCTCAGAAGCTTCTGCTGCATTTTCAAATACAAAACTGGACGTCGTAAATATCGCTTCTGAATTTTCACCTTCCGATGTGCGCTGTTGACCGGCACGTACGGCATCGGTGGCAAATTCGCTTGATGTAATGTCTGTCACGCGTAATATCCCGCTGTTGTAATAATGAATGCGGGATTTAATACTTGCGGAATTCGGAAGGAGTGTCCGACCCTGAACAGTAAACTCGTAGCGGGCCGTGGCTCGCTTTAGCTGTATTTTTCAAGCGCCCGCAAGCTGGATTTCAAATCGGCGCAACTCAACTATACATCGTGACCTAGCTGTGTCAAGGCTGATCATCGCAGCGTCAGGATTGAAGACCTGCCAATCAAACCACCAACCGGCAACATACGCTATGGCTGATCGAGATACTCACCAAGATGATGGCAAATAACAACAACCGTTTTTGCTTCGACTTGCTCGAACAGTTCGATAACCTCATCATTGCGCATCCGAATGCAACCATGAGACACCGCTTGCCCGATTAGATGTTCCTGTGCGGTGCCATGAATGTAGATGTATCGGGCATGGGTATCCACACTACCCCCTGAATTTACTCCAGGCTGCACTCCAGACAACCATAAGATTCTGCTGGTGATTAAATCATCGTCTTCGGGAGATACCAGAGTATCGGCGATACCTGTAATCCTGCGCCCTTTAAAGATCGATCCGACAGGTTCATCACTCCCTATTTTTTGTTCAATCCTGTGCCAACCCAAAGGGGTACAACCAGAGTTCTCTCTGGACCCGGCCCCGTTTAAAGCCGTAGAAACAGCGTACGTTTTTTCAAGCACACCATTGGCTATCACCAACAATATCTGATGGTGAATATCAATAATTAAAATGCGTTCTGCACTAAGTGATGAAGGTAGATTCCGCACACAGGAATCACGATGCATATCGTTTTCGACTAACGACTGATACTTGCTACACAGCTGATCAAACTGCGTTTTATTCCATTCCAACGTCGACAAACACTTCATCCGTTGAGGCTTCTTTTGCAGCATCTGCACGTCTGACTTCAAGCCAGCTCAGGTACTTGGAATCGACATCACCGGTGACATAGTGTCCGTTGAAACAACTCGTTTCAAAGTTGGTTAAATCCGGATTCAGTTCGCGAACCGAAGCGATAAGATCATCGAGATCCTGATACACCAATCCGTCCGCGCCAATGGCTTCGCAGATTTCTGAAATATCCCGATCATGAGCAATCAATTCATTAGCTGCCGGCATATCGATACCATAAACGTTCGGATAGCTAACCGGTGGCGCAGCTGATGCCATATAGACTTTCTTCGCACCGGCTTCACGAGCCATTTCAATTATCTGTTCAGACGTTGTGCCCCTGACAATCGAATCATCCACCAGCAATACATTTAAACCACGAAATTCAGAATCTATCGGGTTGAGTTTCTGGCGCACTGATTTACGGCGCATAGTTTGGCCGGGCATGATAAAAGTACGACCGATATAGCGATTTTTAACGAAGCCTTCACGGTAGGTAATACCAAGATCCATTGCCAGTTCCAGCGCCGATGTGTGGCTGGTGTCGGGAATCGGAATCACAACATCGATATCGTGATCGGGCCATACTTTACGAATTTTGTTAGCGAGCTTGCGGCCCATGTTCAATCGGGATGAGTAAACAGATACGTTATCAATCACCGAATCCGGGCGCGCAAAATAGACGTACTCAAAAATGCACGGGGTGAGCGATTGTTGTTTCGCGCACTGATGACTGTGCAGATCACCATCTTTAGTTATATAAACCGCTTCACCGGGACGCAGATCCCGAACCGGCTCATAACCCAGGCCCGTCAGCGCTACACTCTCTGAAGCCACAATGTATTCGGTACCCGTGTCAGTTTCTCTCTTACCCAGCACGATCGGTCGGATCCCGTAAGGATCACGGAACGCCAACACACCGCGCCCCACCAACATCGCTATCACTGCGTAACTACCTTTGCAGCGATCGTGCACTGCAGACACCGCTGAAAACAAATGCTCCGGTGTTAACTTCAGTGATCGGGCAGCACTTTGCAGTTCGTGCGCAAAAACATTGAGCAAAACTTCGCTGTCAGAGCTGGTATTGATGTGACGGCGATCAGTTCGATACAACTCGCTCTGGAGGTCTTCTGCATTGGTCAGGTTGCCGTTGTGTGCCAGCACTATCCCGAACGGAGAATTTACGTAGAAGGGTTGCGACTCGGCTGACACCTTGGAACTGCCGGCAGTCGGGTAACGCAAGTGACCGATCCCCATGTTGCCGCGCAAACGCAGCATATGAGTGGTCCGGAAAACCTCTTTGACCAGACCCGGGGCCTTGCGAACGTAGAGCTTACGGTCTTCGCAAGTTGCTATTCCCGCCGCATCCTGCCCCCGATGCTGAAGCAGAGTAAGTCCATCGTAGAGTTTGTGGTTTACCGGTTCGCAGCCGACAATCCCGATAATCCCGCACATTCAGGTAATCGTCCCAACTTGTTGCCAAGCGCAGAATTGTAAACGGTTTAGGGCGCCGTTACCTGCCAAGTTTGTAAAACGGGGAATATATTTGATTTGTGCCCGTTACCGCTCACCGAATCGCGTGTTCGGAGCAACAAGCGACTGTAGTTCCCGGAGTCGCCTAGACGCTGTTCGCCTCAAACCATTTTGAAAAGCTGCTGGGCAGACGATTCTGGATAAACCTGGATATTTTGAGCACCGGCGGCAACAGCTTGGATTCGTTCCACCATCTCTCTTTGGGGATAGACGGATTCGAGGTCGCCAGTAGCGCCACTATCGCAACAATCAGCACCCCGCGCACCGCACCGATACCCACGCCAAGGATGCGATCAGCAAGCCCCAGACCGGTAGCGCCTAGAATTTTGCGCAACATAAAGCTCAGAACACCGCCAACCACCATCGCACCAATGAACAACGTTCCGGCCGCGATAAACCAACGCGCCGAAGGACTTTCAACCGTATCAGGCAGGAAAGCCATGAACTGCTCGGTGTAATTAAACGGCAGCCATATCGCGATTGCCCACGTAGCCAGCGAAAAAAACTCGCTGAAAAATCCACGATACAGGCTGAGCAGGCTGGATAGCCCGATCACGACGAGGATAATCAAATCAAGGGTATTGAAGGTCATGCTTTCAATCTCTGCTTCTTATGTCTATTGTAGCAGTAGACCACTAGTTGCGCGTAACCATGATGCTATCAACACGATAGTTACGATCGATTCGATTTTTCAGAGCAAGCGCATCAATCTGACTGCTGATCGGGCCAGCGAACACGCGATAGATTGCCCGCTTTTTACCTTCCACCCGATTCACATAGGCGGGCAGGTTTTCAGCGAACAAACGATTAAGCAGCTTTAGCGCATTTCCGTCATCGACGAAACTGGCGACCTGAATATTGTAGCCCAGCGGAATATCCTGGCTCACCACCGAAGTAACAGCCGCTCCCGCAGACACATTGGGACTCACCACCGGACGAGGGTTTTCAACAGGTACAGTATTGGCCACCGGCACCACGCTGGAAGCTGCTTCAGCAGCTGCAGACACAACCGGAGGCGCTGCCGTGGTGACCACGGGGATGTTTTCAACACTCGGGGCTTTTGGAAGGGGTTGTCGTGACGAATACGATTTTTCGACAACCGGCCGTTGCGGCTGAACAGGAAAGGTCTCGGCGTATTCATACTCACGCTGAGAACCCGCACCATCAAGTACAAATGGCAAAACAATAACTGCAATAGCCAGCAACACAGCTGCGCCAATCAAGCGCGCCAACAATTGCTCGTCCTTGTACTCTTTTCGTTCCGGAGTGAGCAGCGGTAATTCACTCATGTGGTTTGATACCCGCGATTGTCATTTGCTGATAGAAGCCCACTCAGAGGAAATATTATTTGCTGGCTTTTAGTTTTTCCAGCACCGGGCCCACTAGATGAAATGAACCAAAAACAACCACACGGCTGCCATCACCTAATTGTGCAACAGCTGCATCGAAGGCCTGTATTACCGAAGTGAAAACCTGAATGCTGGCATCGGTTTCTTTGGTGAGTAAATCCACCAGCTCGCCCGCTTTATAAGCACGCGGATAGTCGATTTGCCCAACGAACCATTGATCGACAGCTCCGCCAAGCTCGTCAACAATTGCTACCGCGTCTTTGTCCTGCATACAGGAAAAGACAGCGGCGGTAGAACCATTAAAATCATCGCTTTTCAAGTGATCAGCCAACACCGCCGCCGCAGCCCGATTGTGCGCGACGTCCAGCAACACCGTCACCCCCTGGTAGTCAAAGACCTGCATTCGACCATCAATACTGACTTCCTGCATGGCGGACGATATGGCCTGCAACGGTGGCATCTGCCCCAGCAACTCTCCACACGCGCATATTGCTACTGAAGCGTTATCAATCGCCCATGCCGCACGGATCGCCGGCATCGGGAGTTCTGCAACACCCTTTGGCCCGTTATAGATCCACTGTTGCCCCGCTACTTGGGCAGAAAAATCCCGCCCTGTTTGCAATAGCGTTGCCTGGACCTCGTTCGCATGATCTGCAATCGAGGCAGGCGGATTTTTTTCACCACAAACAAGCGCGCATCCCCCTCTGGCGACCCCGGCCTTCTCGTGGCCAATCGATTCAAGATCATCGCCAAGCCAGTCCACGTGATCGATACCAATAGATGTAATGCAGGCGACATCGCTGTCCCAGGCGTTCACCGCATCCAATCGGCCACCCAGCCCGACTTCCAACACCGCGACATCAACACCGGACCTGGTAAAGCAGAACATCGCCGCCAGTGTGGTGAACTCGAAATAAGTTAAGGAGGTGTCCCCGCGAGACTCATCAATGTGCGCAAACGCTTCGCACAATACGGATTCAGATACGCGTTGCTGATCGATCACAATGCGTTCATTGAAATCAATAAAATGGGGCGATGTGTAAACGCCGACAGATTTGCCCATTGCCTTCAATACCGACGCGGTATAGGCAACCGTCGAACCTTTGCCGTTGGTTCCGGCCACAGTCACAATGCGAAAATCCGGCGTATCCAATCCGGCCGCGCGACTGACTTTATTAATTCTGGCAAGCCCGAGCTCAATTCGATCGGGCTGCATTTGCTCCAGTCTTTGCAGCCAACTGCTTAGGGAGGTTTTATCCGGCAACTGGCTCTGCCACGGGAGCTACCGGGCCAACACCGTCGGTCGGTGTTTGACGTCCGGTTAATTGCGCGATCAGCTGCGCCATTTTGTCCCGCATCTCGCGGCGATCAACAATCATATCGATGGCACCATGCTCTAACAGAAATTCAGAACGCTGAAACCCTGAAGGCAGTTTCTCGCCAACAGTTTGCTCAATCACGCGAGGACCGGCAAAACCGATCAGTGCGCGCGGCTCGGCCATGATGATATCTCCCAGCATCGCAAAACTGGCTGATACGCCACCCATGGTGGGATCAGTTAACACTGAAATATATGGCACACCACGACGCGATAGTTTTGCGAGTGCTGCACTGGTTTTTGCCATCTGCATCAACGACACCAGAGCTTCCTGCATGCGCGCACCGCCGGATGCAGAAAAACAGATTAGCGTTGCGTTGTGCTGCAGCGCCGCTTCAGCGGCACGTACGAATTTTTCTCCGACCACTGCACCCATTGACCCTGCCATAAACTCAAACTCAAATGCTGCAGCGACCACCGGCAGACCTTTGATTGAGCCTTGCAAAACCACCAGTGCATCTTTTTCTTCACTGGCTTTGGTAGCCTGCACAATGCGGTCTTTATATTTTTTACTGTCGCGAAATTTCAGTTTGTCGATCGGTTCGATCGATGCACCAATCTCAACCCGGTTATCAACATCAAGAAGTTGCTCAAGCCGATTCCTGGCGCGGATTCGACGATGATGATCACACCGCGGGCAAACGTGCTGGTTGCGCTCAAGATCAGCACCGTAAAGCACATTGGTACAACTATCACATTTAACCCAGACACCCTCAGGTACTGAACCTCTGTTGCGACTGTCAGTACGCACCCTCGAGGGCATTAATTTCTCAAACCAGCTCATTCGGTCTCTAGCCTTGCTTTCTAGTTACTTCGACAACAACGATGAAACATTCATTAACATATAAATGATTCTAGCGTTCTGCCTGTTGGTTTATCCGGTCATCGGCCGCTTTCACTTGCGAGATAAAGCGGTGCATTAAATCAGTGTCTTTGATGCCCTTGGCTGATTCTACACCACTGCTCACATCGACCGCACAAGGGCGCACAGACAAAACCGCTTCTCTAACGTTTTCGACATCTAGTCCACCGGCCAGAATCAATGGGGCCTCAATATTCGTTGGGACCAGCGACCAATCAAAAACATCACCACTTCCGCCAGCAGCACCGGCGATATTGCTGTCGAGCAAAAAACCTCGAGCCCCCTCATAGGCAGCACAATAGTCGGGTACATTCGCGGTCGATTTCATCGATACTGATTTCATCCAGGGCCGATTAAACGATCGACAGAATTCCGGTGTTTCTGTGCCGTGAAACTGCAACAAAGACACTGGCACTGCGGCCAGAACGTCTTCAATGACTGATCGCTCTGCGTTTAGAAAAAGTGCTGTCACCGCAGTAAAGGGGGGCACTGCCGCACAAATAGCCTGCGCCTGCGCCAATGTGATATTGCGTGGACTTGGCGGGTAGAACACCAATCCCAGAGCATCAGCACCCAGCTCTACAGCACGTTCTGCGTCTGCAGAGCGGGTAAAGCCACAAATTTTTATCTGCGTTCTTGATTCGTTTTGTTGCGGCTGGCTCATCGTGGAACCATACCATAAATGCTATGGGCACGGGCTCAATGAGGCCGTTTGCACGCCGGATCAGTGACCGGTAAAAGCGCCGCCGGATAAGCTGGATCGCCAGCCTGGAATCCCGCATTCAGCCGGGTAATCCGGCCCCATGAAATACAAGCCATGAGGCACGGCTGTAACACCGGCAAGCGTCCTATCACGCGCCTGCAAAATCTCGTTAATCCAGCCCACCGCTTCCTGCTTACTCCCCACCCGCAGCAGGCTGCCGACAATTATCCGGATCATGTTGTGCAAAAACGCATTACCAATGACTTCAATCTGAATCATCTCATTACTACGCTGCACCGAGATCGCCCGTATTTCCCGAACCGCATGTTTCGCCTGGCAGCCAGCGGCGCGAAAAGTAGTAAAGTCGTGCTCGCCAGTAAGAGCTTGTGCGGCGTCGTGCATACGGCCAACATCGAGAGGCTGATAAATTACAGCAGCCCGTTTATGCATCAACGCTGAACGGGAAGATCGGTTTAACACCAGGTATCGATAACACCGCTCAATCGTACTGTGGCGTGCGTGAAAATCGTCTTCAACTTCGGTTGCTGAACGAATCGAAATATCTGATGGCAGCTTCGCATTAACCCCCAGCACCCATGCTTTGTGTTCACGCGGGCGATCGGTTTCGAAATGGGCGCATTGGGCGTAAGCATGGACTCCCGCATCAGTGCGGCCACTTGCGCTAATCACGATCGGTTCATCAGCGACAACGCTTAACGCTTTCTCTACTTCCTGTTGAATCGAGGGACTATGATTTTGCCGCTGCCAGCCACTGTAGGCCGTACCATCATACTCAATGAGAAGCGCAAATTTTGTCATGGTCGGTTTGATGACTGAATAGGCAATAAAAAAGGGGCGCTAAAATCAGGCCCCTTCTCTGCAAACACTTGAAGCGAATCCTGTCAGCCGAAGCTTACTAGGATCCGTTTAATCAGGTCAGATTTTTTAACAAATCAGACGCTTCTTTTTGTTGTGCCGCATTGCCATTGTTAACGATGTCTTTCAGTGCATTGGCAGCACTGTCCGAGTCACCCATATCAATGTAGGCCTTGGCAAGATCAAGCATGGTTTCCATCTCGTTTGAATCAGCACTGTAGTTGTCGGAAAAATCCAGATCCGATTCCAGACCGCTTCTCACGTTAGAAGTCACATCACCTAATGAGTTAAGATCAGCATCATCAAGCGTCAGGTTATCCAGTGTTGAGTCGCCGTCCGGATTTGTTAAATCCAGTGATCCAAGATCAAGTCCTGACATCTGGTTACCAGCAACTTCTTCCAGATTCAGTGTGCCGTCGTCATCAAGGGCCGCAAGGTCAACTTCGTCCAGACTGATATCGTCCAGGTCGTCAATGCCAAAGGTATCATCTGCCCGACTGAAATCGCCCGTTGCCGCCAGGTCATCAACACTAAATTCAGCACCTGCATCAATGGTTTCATCAAGGTTGGCCGAATCAGTTACCTGCGACGCTGTCGCGGCAGCCGCTCCACCGATAGCAGCTGCTGCCGCGGCACCTGCCGCCATCGCGGAGTTACCAGGGCCGGTATCAAAACTGCCATCTCTGGAATAACCCCCTTCACGAGGATCAATACTGCGACCCATCTCGGCTATTCGACCCCACTGACCATCTGTGCCGAAGCGTGCCTTGTAATTTCCAGCCGCTGTCTTGAAACCATCAGCATTTTTCTGATCATGATAGTTTTCCAACAATTTCAGGTGATAGTCTTCGTTGTCAGGAGCACGTTCAATTGCCGTTTGCAGCAGATCTTCTGCCTGGCCATGTAAGCCGTAGCGCAGATACACATCAGCTTCTGTAATTGTGTCGTCCAACAGAGAGTTGTCGACCAACTGGCTTGCAGTAATAGATTCCGGACTTGGCTGGTGAGGTTGCGTTTCAATCGGCGCTTCGACCGGCTCTTCATATCGCTCGACAGATTCTGCAGAGGTATCGCGGGAGACAACCGCTCCGGTTGCAGCCGCCGCCGCACTTGCTGCAACTGCTGCCTGCCCCATCGTTGAACGAGGCTCCTCTACTTCGTCATAGTTTCCACCGCGCGATTCAAATTGAGCTCTTGATGGCTGACCGATATCGTCGCTGGTATCTATATCTACGGGGATGTCACGATCGTTTTTCACCACTGGCTTACTGCGGCGACGCATCGCCCAGGCGCCCAGTAATCCAAGGGCAGCTAAACCACCGCCGGCTGCCAATATGTTTTTGCGATCACCCATAACTTTTTGCAATGGTGCGATTGCCAGTAAACCACCCGCAGCTGCGGCCCCTTTACCAGCCATATCTTTGGCCATATCAGCGGCGTTACTACCAGCGTCCGCAGTCTTATCCATAACGTTGGCAGCGACATCGGTAGTTTGATCAGTAGCATCTGAAAGGTTGGCACTTGCTTCGGCTTGCAACGCTGCCAACCGGTCTTTCACTTTTGTAGATTCTTCTTCAAACCGCTGCTTCTCGGCTTCTGCTTCCGCCAGCAATCTTGATTGATCTTCTTCAGCCTGTTTAGTGGTTTCCGCCAGCTGCGCTTTGTCAGCTTCAGACTCTGCCATCAAACGATCTTTTTCAACTTCAAGCGCTTCCAGCTTGGTGCGCATGGCTTCGCTTTCCGCTGCCAGTCGATCACGTTCGGCGTTTGCTTCAGCCAGTAATTTTTCTTTTTCGACGCGTGCTTCTTCAGCAACTGTCGCGCGTTCCGCTTCGGCAGCTTCTGTAATTCGGGTTTTCTCAGATTCCAGTCGCGCTTGTATGCGCTCACGCTCGGCCTTCGCTTCCGCGAGCAGCTGCGCTTTTTCTGCTTCTGCTTGTTGCACTAAGGCGAGCTTGTCGCTTTGCGCCGACTCAATCAATTCAGCTTTTTCGACCTGCAATTGTGCAAGCTGTGATTTCAATGCGTCTTCTTCAGTCGCAAGCCTTACACTTTTGGCTTCGGCTTCTGCAGATGCAAGGTTCTTGTCTGCATCAGCTTGAGCATCAATTCTCTCTTGCGCCATTGAAGCATCGGCAGCAATGTCATCTTGCATGCGCTTGAGATCAGCCTGCATTTCTTCTTTTTCGGCTTGCGAAATTTCCAGATCTTTCGCATCCTCAGTTTCCATCGCCACTACTTCAGTGTCGGTAGCAGCAGGAGTGGAAAGCTCTGTTTGTAAATTACCCAGCTCACTCTCACGCAGAGTGATGAGCTTTTTCATGTTGGCAAGACTCTCTTCAAGCTCAACAACCCGTGAACTTAATTCATCGCGCTGCAACGATTCCGATGTCAACTCTTCCTGAGCCAGCATCATTTTTTTGTTTACCGCTTCGAGGTCGCGATCCAGATCAGAAGTGCTGGCAAGCAGTCCGGTGCTGGCAGCACCATCGCCACTGGCACTTTCATCAACACCAACAATCGTCAGTGTCTCGGTAGGTGCGAGTTCTTCAGTCACGGCAAGTTCAGTTGTAACCGCCGGCTGTTGCATAGCAAAAGAGGTATCACCTGAACTCAGGCTGGCAGGTATTTGCAGTACAGCACCATTGCGCAGTCGATTCATGTCGCCGTCTATGAAAGCGCCCGGGTTGGATTCGAGAATCGCAGCAACCATTTGCTGAGTACTCACACCACTGCCTTTCACACCGCGGGCAATACTCCACAACGTATCAGAAGACCGTACCCGATAAGTTTCAGAACCGGATGAAGGAGCCACGGCGGCAGTCGTTGTCGTTGTTGTTGCAGGAGAAGACACCAGAAGATCACTGTCATCACCGGCCACAATACCGCTTATGTCAATTGCCTCTCCTAACTCTTGATCAGCTGACGCAATTACAGTTTCATTGCCAATGGAAGCGGCAGATACTGTGCTGGTGCTTATTGCCTCAAGGGTGACCTCTGGCTCGAACTCACTACCGTTAAGATCGATCGATTCTGAACCATCAATTGAATCTGTCACTGCGGCTATCACAGCAGACTGGTTGTCGGGAACGATCGAATCAAGATCCACCGATTCCCCGGTAGCAGTGGCGAGATTTATATCACTGGCAAGATCTCCAATAACATCGCCGCTAGAAATCGTGCTGGCTTCCTGCGCCAGTGAATCAAGATTCACTACATTTTCAGCGGAATCCTGTATTACGGCTGTATTTTCATTGTCGAAAATCGCATTGCTATTAGATGGCTCAAGCGTTTCCAACTGAATATCTACACCACCAGTCGTATCTACAACTTCAGGTGTCTGGTCCAACAATTCGGCGCCAAGATCTAAAACCAGGCCAGCATCATCACCTGCTGTTGTTGTACTGGGCAATCCAACCAGAACCGAGTTATCCAGATTCTGAACCAGTTCAGGAGTCGTCGCAGCAACCGTTTCGAAGGTTTCTGCAAGCGGAATCAATTCAGCAGACTGGCTGTCTGTGGACACGATAACGCCGGTATCCGTTAATGAACTGCCTGATGAATCAGTGGTTGCAGTGGTTTGCTCGTCAAACGTAACCACTGCTGTGCTATCGGAAAATTCCTGCGTCAAATCCAGCGCTACTCCATCAAGCAAATCAGAGTCGCGTGTCACTGGAGCCGAGACTCCAACACTACTTAATGAGTCACTGCTTTGAATAACCGCTGGCGCAGTCGCGATCAATTCACTTTGCTGTGCGGCAAATACCGGCGGATCAAGCAGAACCGTGTACTCACGAATTAATCGCTCGCCTTGTGGAGTATCAACCTGCAAAAGGAAACTCAGAAAAGGCTCGACGATGGGAGTGTCACTGCTGACCTTGACTACAGGTACGCCATCCGGTCGACGCTCCACAGAGAATTGCATTGCCGATAAAACCTGTGACCTCTGCAATCCAGCAGCTGCAAACGCCTCGGAAGAAGCAAGGCTGACGTTTAATCCGTCCAACTCACCAGGTGCAAAAGAGACGATATTTATTTCAGCATCCAGCGATTGGTTGAGCGCTGAGTACATCTCGATTTCACCCAGGCTCAATGCATGAGTGTTTACAGATATTGTTGCCAGGCTCATACTGACAGCGGCTGCAATGACTAATTTACGCACGTTTTATCGATCTCTTGTTATATGCTCAAGGCTTTGTCAGATCGGGGGATGCAGCTAGCCGTTAGGTCAATATCGACGCACTGTACAACCCGCACATTCGACTAATTACACCCGAAGATTCTCTGATACACCCGACGCAATATCGGCACTAATTGTATTTGTTAATCGCCTAACGACTGTCTCCAGCGCCCGGGAAAGGCACTCCAGACCCCCTGTCAAACATTCGTCCCCTATTGATATAGTACGAGCTATCCAATTAGGCAACTGCAAGCGGCACAAAACTTGGCCGGCGGGAAGCCACAGTTTCGCTGCCCCTTCAGACACTTGGTGGGCCGTAACTTGTTGAAGATACTACCTGCTGGACGATTGCGCGTTAAGCGCTTCTGGCGATAGCTGTGGCGGGGAGCACAAAAGAAATTTTATATACTTCACAATTTCCACGCGAATCAACTGATTCGCGCGGAATTCCGAACAGCAAAATGTAGGGATCAGGCCCGATCGGCGAGCAGCCGGATCATCCGGCGCAGCGGCTCGGCGGCGCCCCACAATAATTGATCTCCAACCGTAAACGCTGACAGGTATTCAGGACCCATATTCAGCTTGCGCAAACGACCAACCGGCGTGGCCAACGTTCCACTTACCGCCGCTGGCGAGAGCCGTGCTATGGAATCGGCACGATTGTTTGGCACTACCTCTGCCCACTCATTTCCACTCGCCAGAATCTGTTCAATTTCAGCAAGCGGGATGTCCTTGCGCAGCTTGATGGTCAGCGCTTGTGAATGGCAACGCATTGCACCAACACGAACGCATAATCCGTCGATGGGGATCGTGTTGGAATCATCGCGACCGAGTATTTTGTTAGTTTCAACCTGGGCCTTCCACTCTTCCCTGCTTTGTCCGTTTTCCAGATCTGAATCAATCCACGTGATCAGGCTACCAGCCAGCGCCGCACCACACTCTTGAGTCGGGAGATCCGATGATCGCAACGCCTCTGTCATTGCAGTGTCGATATCGATGATCGAGCTATCAGCCGCAGCTAACGATTGAGCAACCGATCCGTGCAAAAATCCCATCTGGGAAATCAGTTCACGCATGCTGCGGGCACCACCGCCCGATGCCGCCTGGTAAGTCATTGCTGTAACCCACTCAATCGCGTCTTCACGAAATAAACCGGCAAGTGACATCATCATCAGGCTAACCGTGCAATTACCACCGATGAAGTCTTTTTTGCTTTCATCAAGCGCTTGATTGATCACGTTGAGGTTTACAGGCTCGAGGATAATCGTACTGTCGTCAGCGGTTCTTAACGTCGAAGCCGCATCGATCCAGTAACCGTCCCAACCTCTTTTACGTAGCTCTCCATGCACATCACGCGTGTAGTCCCCGCCCTGACAGGTAATAACGGCATCAAGTGCGGTTATCGCATCCAGGTCATAGGCGTCTACAAGAGCCGTTTCACCCTGGCCGATATTCGGCCCGGCCTGCCCGGCTTGTGATGTCGAAAAGAAAGTGACATCGATAAGATCAAAGTCTTTCTCTTCCTGCATGCGTTGCATGAGCACGGAACCAACCATTCCGCGCCAGCCAACGATTCCAACTTTCATTGTGATTTCCTGATTTTTGTTTTGGTGATTCGATGGTGATTAAGCAACCACAGCCAGCTCAAATTAGGCTGCAGAAAAGGCCCGGTGGCTTATCTGAGACAAGCGAAATGTTGCAAATAAAAGCCCCGTGGGCCGCCCGGTGATTTTAACACGTTCGGATAACCGGCAGAAATAGATCAATTTCGCCCTATGTCCAACCATAATTCCGGCGATGAAAGCGCATTGCCAAAGCCACTGCAATTGTAACAAGTCATACAGTATCAAGTTGACGAAAAACGCCGCTAACCCCTATAGTTTTAGGTGAAAGGACTCCAGTGAGTGTACATAGGTACACCACGTACAGTATTCACACGCTGTAGCATTTCGAGTACAAGGTGTTATACATCTATCAACACGTCGGAGTCTATGTGTTTTGGATATAAACAATTTAAAAGCGTTCATCGAAGTAGCAGACAAGAGATCTTTCTCCCGATCTGCCGAATCTCTACACCTCACCCAGCCCGCAGTCAGCAAAAGAATTGCAGCGCTGGAATCTGAACTCTCTGCCCGATTATTCGACAGAGTAGGACGAAGTGTGCACCTGACAGAGGCCGGCAACGTACTACTGCCGTCCGCTCGCCAAATCAGCGCTGAGCTCGATCGTATAGAAGAGGTGATATGCAACCTTGGCCAAAGCGTCAGCGGCAAGCTTAGCATCGGAACAAGCCCCCATATCGGAATATACCACCTGGCGTCCGTACTGAAACGATTCCGCAACGAATACACTGACGTCCAGATGGACATCCAATTCGCCAATTCCATCGACACTCTAACTGCAGTTGAAGAGGGTGTTTTCGAAATGGCCCTGTGTGCAATGTCCGGCCCGATTCCAAACAAGCTTCGCGAAATCGACATCTGGACCGAGAAGCTGGTTGTCGTCACAGCACCTGATCATCCACTCGCCACCGATGAAAATACAGATTTTGAATTGCTCATGAAATGCCCGGCAGTTCTGCCCAACGCACCTTCTGCATCAAGACTCACTATTGATAAAGCTCTTTCAGCTCAAGAGTCAAAAGCGACAGTCACGCTTGGCGCCAGCGATCTGGAAACCATGAAAATGATGATATCCATCGGGCTGGGCTGGGGCTGTCTGCCTGAAAAAATGCTTGATGACTCACTCACGGTCCTTGATATACCCGAGTTAAATATCTCACAGAGAATTTCACTCATCAGGCATCAGGACAGAACTTTATCGCGCGCGGCTCAGGCGTTCATCGATACATTGCCTACAACAGTCATCTAATACTCTTTAGCTTCGCAGCCACACTAATCAAATAACGTCATCGCGATACATCCGGGTTCTGCGCTCGGTCACGCATGCAATGATCCATTAGTACAAGCGCCATCATCGCTTCAGCTATAGGGGTAGCTCGAATCCCCACGCAGGGATCATGACGTCCGGTCGTCACCACTTCGACGGCGCTATTATCTTTATCAACGCTGCGACCCGGCAGTCTTAGACTCGAGGTTGGCTTAAGCGCGATTGAAGCGATAACGTCTTGCCCGGAGCTGATTCCTCCCAGCACGCCACCAGCATTATTGGATACAAAACCGTCTGGCGTTATCTCGTCGCGATGCTCAGTGCCGCGCTGTGTCACGCTGTCAAAACCGGCGCCGATCTCTACTCCTTTAACAGCACCGATACTCATCATCGCGTGCGCGATATCGGCATCAAGGCGATCAAACACCGGCTCTCCCCACCCGACCGGCACACCGCTGGCCTCTACAACAACCTTGGCACCCGCTGAATCCCCGTCTTTAGACAATTGCTGCATAAACTCTGCAAGCTGATCTGTCTGATCGGGATTGGGCCAGAAGAACGGATTTTGTTCGATGGCTTCCCAACTGAACTTTGTCTTATCAAGTTCGATAGGCCCCAGCTGAGACAAATACCCTCGAATCGACACACCATAGTTTGTGGCAAGATATTTTTTGGCTACCCCGGCTGCAGCGACACGCATTGCGGTCTCACGGGCAGAAGATCGACCGCCTCCGCGATAATCGCGCAGGCCGTACTTTTTTTGATAGGTTAAGTCCGCATGCGCCGGGCGGAACACATCCTTAATTTTGCTGTAGTCTTTTGAGCGCTGATCTGTGTTCTCGATTAGTAGCCCAATAGGTGTTCCGGTTGTCACCCCTTCGAAAACACCAGACAGAATACGCACGACATCATCTTCACGCCGCTGAGTAGTGAATTTTGACTGCCCAGGTTTTCGCCGGTCAAGATCGCCCTGAAGATCTTCAGCAGATATTTCAAGACCCGGGGGACAGCCGTCTATAATTGCACCAATCGCTGCTCCGTGGCTTTCACCAAATGTGGTGACGCTAAACAGCTTGCCAAAAGTGTTGCCGGACATTGAGACTCAACTATCAGGGAAAACCGGTATTGTATCTGCTATGGCCCGATAAATATCAGAACAATTGCACGCGATATTACCAATCCCTGCTCATCCACGGAAACTAGAATTTTGACTGACAACAATGCCGATCAGAAAAACATCGGCAGCATCATGATCATCGGTTTTTGGGTAGTCGGACTGGCACTGGCTGTCGTGCTGGTCAATCATTGGCTGGAACGCAGTCGCAACCCGAACAATGCTGTGGTGACATCGATTGACGGTGGCAAACGCAGCATTACCTTAAAACGCAGTGACGGTGGCCATTATCTGGTCACTGGCACCATCAATAATGAAGAAATAGACTTTCTCGTTGATACCGGTGCAAGCTCTGTCAGCATTCCGGCCAGATTCGCAGACCGCATCGGCTTGTCACGCGGTACCGAGATTCCGATCATCACTGCCAACGGCATGGCTACCGCCTTCAAAACCCGGATCGACAGCCTGCGTATCGGCGAACTGGAAGTGCGCAACGCGACCGCCCACATCAACCCCGGCCTGAGCCATGAAGTGCTGCTGGGCATGAGTATCTTAAAAAACTACGAGCTAATACAGCGTGGCGACACACTGGTCATACGTGAACCCTAATTGCCATCACTACGATGGGTTTACCTTCGGTGGTGTCCGGCGATTGGGGTAACACGTCGTGCAAATTTCACAGCCGGTGCCGTCGCAGCCACGGGCTGAACAATATTCCCGACCATAGAAAATAATCTGCAAATGCAGCTTATTCCAATGCTGTCTGTCGAATAGTTTCTTTAGATCTGTTTCCGTCTGCACCACGTTTTTACCTTTGGTCAGTCCCCAGCGCTGAGCCAGACGATGTATGTGGGTATCCACCGGAAAGGCCGGCACCCCGAAGGCCTGACTCATCACCACCGATGCCGTCTTATGCCCGACCCCGGGTAAGGACTCCAGCGCTTCAAACGATTGCGGTACATCGCCATCGTATTTGTCGATCAGGATTTGGGACAATTCAACAATAGCCCGAGACTTGCGCGGCGACAGTCCGCACGGCTTAATTATTTTTTCCACAGCCAGGGGTGTTTTTTTCGCCATGTCGCGGGGATTATTGGCCAGCCTAAACAGCGCGGGAGTGACTTTGTTTACCCTTTCGTCGGTACACTGGGCAGACAGCAGCACCGCGACAAGCAGGGTGTAGGGATCGCTGTGATCAAGCGGTATCGGCGTGGTCGGGTATAATTCATCCAGACGCTCCCGAATGTAGTCGGCGCGTTGTTTCTTTAACATTGATTCTCAAACACAGCTGATTTTCGGGCAAGGTGATGATATCACCTGTAGGTAACAGCAATCACAACAACTACAACGCATGGTAGGGTGCGTGCTCGGCTCGCAAGCGCAAGCGGAACCGGTTACGTAAGTATCGACAACACCTGACTCAAGCTGCAATTGTATGAAAATAGTCACCTGGAATGTAAACGGTCTGCGCTCCTCCATGCGGAAAAACATGGCTGACGCTCTCTATCAGATCGACGCTGATATTATTTGTCTGCAAGAGATAAAGTGCGGACAACAGCAGCTGCGTGCACCGGTACTGGACGGTTATAAAGAGTACTGGAACAGCTCAACCGTAAAAAAAGGCTACAGCGGTACAATGATACTGGCCAGACAGCCCGTTTCCGATGTCGTCAATGATTTGAACATTCCAGCGCTTGACGGTGAAGGTCGGGTCATTACCGCACAACTTGACGATTTTTATCTGGTCAACGTGTACGCACCCAATTCACAATCCGGTTTGAAGCGACTGCCATTTCGCCTGGAGTGGGACAGCGCCCTGCAGCAATATCTGAATCAACTGGAACAACACAAACCTGTCATTCTGTGTGGTGACCTGAACGTCGCGCACCATGAGATCGATCTTGCCCACCCTACCCGCAATCGTGGAAAGTCCGGTTTCTCCCATCCGGAACGCGACAGCTTCAACCAACTGCTCAGCCAGGGCTACTTTGATGCGTTTCGACACTTTGAATCCGGTGCAAATCACTACACGTTCTGGCGATTTAATAAAGGCACCAGAGAGAAAAACCTGGGGTGGCGGATCGACTATTTTTGTGTCTCGTCAAAACTGGAGCCAAATGTGACGAATTGTTTTCACTTACCTGAAGTAATGGGGTCCGATCATTGCCCTGTAGTTCTAGACATTTTATAATCGTGTTCTAATCTTGATGCGGCAGGTTATCCACCTGGCGTACTCATACCAATAACCTTTACACTCAAAAAGATCCAATGACGTTAAATTTTTGTTGTTCTCCGCTCAGCTTTTTATCCAGCCAGACACCTCAGTTAAAGCGACCCTCAACATGTTAGTTTGCCTGTGTACCGCTTTTCTGTTTTTTGTTGTCCGGTTGCCAGCCAACGATCAGCGTAAAACCAATCTAATTAAGCCAGCGACGCTACCGCAGTTAAAAGCTGTGAGTATTGCCGCCATTGAACCACAGCCGCCCCGGCATATGAGCCCTGACAATCAGGACCGCAAAGCCGCCTAGAAGGCTGTGCGGGAAATCTGGCTACAGACACCCGGATATCAGAACTACGCGCTGCCCGATTACTTCTGGTTAGCGCACAGCTGACCAGCGGCTTCGTAGGCGACTCTCTGCGACGGCTCGACAAAGCCGATCAACTCAATCTCGTTGAGCAGCAAAGACACTAAATCTGTGCGGCCTGCCTGAAAGGCACTGTCTACCAGTATCTGGAAGAACACGTCTTGTTGGGCGTGACTGCCGCCCATCTGCCAGAACGCATTTCTGGCGGGCAACATGGCTTCCAGTGCGCCGTTGAAGTCTGCCTTTCGATGAAGCATTGCTCCACGCGCCGCCGGCAGCGCCGCCTCATGGTAACGAGACGCTAATGCGTGGTCGGTCCGGTTCGACTGAAATTCATCCATCTGCCGCAATAGCGTATCGCAGTCGTCGTACTTGCCCACGGCAGCAAGAATGATCGCAAAATGAGCACTGGTGAACGGGCTGGTCATATCGGCCAGGCGCGGCAGGACTAATTCAGCCATTTCACTCCATCGATTACCAACATCGACCCCTGCATGCTCAAGTCTCCACAGCATCGATGCACCATTCTGCAGGTCGATATACAGATCGGGCACCGCCTGCACCAGGACCTCTTCATGGTTTCGAACCCAACGATCATAGCCATCCAGAACGGCATCGAATTCTTTTCGCTCCAGATGAAACAAACACTGATGCCACCACAGATGAAATTTCATCTGGTTAGTGTCATCCCAGTTTCCCTGCAAGCCCTGTAACCACTCAACACCTTCCTGCTGCCTTCCCTGCATCAACAACACGTGAGCTACTGCATGTGCACCCCAGATATTATCACCAGACAGCGCAACTGCCTCACGCCCGGCAACTTCAGCCGCCGCGTAATCACCGGCTTCTTCCAGATCAAATGCTCGCACACTAAGGAAGTCAGAATACCCGGGCACATCCTGACTCCAGCTGTTGCCTATCTGATCAGATAAGTTTTTTGACCGCGCCATATCTCCCAACCAGAATAATTCACCTTGCGCCAGAACCAACGCCAACAGGTCGGTCGGGTGATCTTTCAGAATACTTTCATAACAAGACACCATGCCGAACAGATCGCCGGCCACGGCTTTTTCCAGTGCCGAAATATACGACTCTTCTCTTGCCGAGGCGGGCTTCACACCATCCCTTGCGAGATTCAGTGTGGCTTGCATCTGCGGGGCAAGTGACTGATTGCGAGCACCATGAAGCATCAACCCGAACACTGCCTGCGAAAACGCACAGGCCGGATCAGCGGCCAGAGATTCCTGCAAGCGAGGAACCACATCAATTTTTCGCCGTAAAAATTTATCAATCGCATCATTGCAGGCAGTTGCCGCGAGCGAATTGTCTGTCGTTATCGAGTGACCCCTGGCGTCTGTGTACATGGCGCTTCCTGTCTGTTTAGATTGAAATTAAAATCATGCGATTCAACGCGGCGGGCTCAATGGGCAGCACTCCCGTTCCGCGCTCGCCATCGGCCTTGTCTGAACAGGTAACAGATACCCGTTACGTTGCAGCAAATAGCGACAATCACTGTTGACCATACCAGCAACAAATTAGCATTAAAGTAGCGATCAATAATAAAAAGAAGCGGAAACTGAATAGCCACAAATGCCACCATCGCCACTGCAAGCACTGGCTTGTTCTGGCCAGCACCTTCAAACGGACCATTATAGACAA
The DNA here is from genome assembly GCA_036873875.1 of Laminaria ephemera. Lineage (NCBI taxonomy): Eukaryota > Phaeophyceae > Laminariales > Laminariaceae > Laminaria > Laminaria ephemera. Next base: position 19,350 of record JAYJMJ010053060.1, on the reverse strand, counting down.
AGTAAACACCATGCAGCACCACGGCTAAACACATAAAACGCAGGTACGTACCACCGGTAGCAATGGTGTCAGGATTGTCGGAAAACAAGCCAATTACAGGGTTTGCGAAAAAGAATACCGGGGCATAAAGTACAAAAACTGTCAGAGCCACATACATCGAAAAGCCGGCAAGCTCGTTCTGGATGGTATCGACCTTACCCAGCCCGATGTAGCGGCCGGCCGCAACCGCCGCACCCAGCGCTACACCAAATGTGCCCATCACATAGAGCGCAAATATACGGCTACCGATCGCGAACCCGTCACTAAGCTCCACTGGATGACGAGCTACCACTCCAGTGATTAACACCCGCTCAAAATTAGCCAGCAACATAACCCCCGCAATAGGCAACCCGATCAGAATAAAATCCCGATACAAGCTGGGCTCCCATCGGATACCCGCAATAGAAAGTTTTAGACCCGCCCGATTAAACACAACCAGTCCAATAGCACCAACACAAGTGATAAATTCGGTAACCACAGTCGCAATCGCCGCACCCGATATTCCAAATCCCGGAATGCCGAAACCGCCAAAAATCAGCAGCGGTGTCAGAGCAGCATTCAGGGCCAAAGCCGCGACGGAAATAACAGCGGTTACCTTTTCATGGCCAATAATCCGCAGCACGGTTAATGCGGTTGCCATCACCGGCACCAGAATCAAAGATAGCCAGATAACACCGCTGTATTGGTAGACCAGAGTCTGAATTGCGGGGTCCGTGGTGTACAGGTGAGTAACGCGGTTGATGACAAGTAAAAACACCGCCGCCATCGCAATCCCGAACACAAATTTCAGGCATAGCGCCTGAACAATTAGTTCGGAGGTACGTTGATCGTCACCAGAGCCATGCGACTGGGATAACAGCGCCACACTGCTAACACCGATGACCTCATTAAACGTCAGTACAATCAAAAACAGTGCAGTTACGATAGCAACCGCTGTGGGCGCACCGGCTCCCAACCGGGAGACCCAGAAAATATCGACTAGTTGTGATGAGTAGGCAATGGCGTAACTGATCGCGGAAAAAAAAGATATTCTTGCCGCCAGTCGTTGGAATTCTGTAATAGTCACTTATCGAATATATCAGACCAGCGTGTAACAAGTAGCCGCAAATAGATCAGGTGTTTGGATAGTCGGGCTGTCCGGCGAGTGTTCAATCTCGGCCAGGCAACATCGCATTGCTTCTAGCAAAAAATGGCCGCGCTTTTCAGGAACCATAAGAGCAAATACCATCCAACGCTGCGCGCCTTGTGACAACTCACCGCAACAGCACACACTCTGCAATGTCCACCGCACACACTACAAGCAGTCAATATTTTTTTGCAGCCACTCACACTGATCAGGCCACCACCTGCGGTCCGCCTGCGGGAAAAAACTCACCACCGCCCGCTCCAATACCCCCGGTAATTTTCACAAAAATGGGATATATTCCCAACGATGAAACAAAAACTAGACGATATTGACCGTAAGATACTCGGCAGACTGCAACACGATTGCTCGATCAGTGTCGACGCACTGGCCGAGCAGGTTCACCTGTCCCGCAACGCGTGCTGGCGCAGAATCAAATCAATGGAAGCCAGCGGCGTGATTAGCAAACGGGTCGCTCTGCTGGACCCGGATCAACTTGGCCTCGACCTGCAGGTACTGGTCATGATTCGAACCAGTGAACATAACCCGGCCTGGCTAAAAAAATTCAGAAAAATAACCACCAGTACGGCAGAGGTTATCGGCGCTTTCAGGATGAGCGGTGATCTGGACTACGTACTTCGAGTGCGGGTTGCAAGCGTCAAGGACTACGACCGGTTTTATCAATCACTGATAAAGCAAATACCTATCGCAGATATATCGGCAAGTTTCGTAATGGAGGACATCAAAGACACCACAAGCCTGCCGCTCTAACCCGACACTCCTGCACAGCCCGCTAACTCAGTAACAAACGATCATCAATAGGGACAAACTCGGTTGCCGCCTCTGTGAGTGCCTTCGCAGTAAACTCCGGCACGCCATAAACCTCTACCCGGGAGCCAAACTTTTCAACGATCCGGGTGACCAACAATTCAAAATCGCCATCACCTGTCACTAGAACCACGACATCGGACAGCGCCGCACAATCTAGCGCATCAATGGTAATCCCTACGTCCCAATCACCCTTGGCCGATCCATCGCGTCGCTGGATATAGGGCTTCAGCCTGACTTCAAAGCCGATTGCTCTAAGGATATTCTGGAATTGCTTTTGTTTTTCGTCCCCCCGATCAATCGCATACGCTAACGCCCGTACGACTTGTCGGTCTTTTGTAACAAGCGACCAGAATTTGTTGTAGTCAAAATTCCGCTGATAGGAAGCCCGGGCGGTGTAGTAGATATTTTGTACATCCACTAACACAGACACTGTCTGCGCATTGTTGCTTGCCTCCATTAACTCGAACCAATCCTTATCTATTGATTACGGGTCTGATCTACCCGAATTAACCCGCTGCGATCAAAACCCAACGAATCAATTTCAGCAAGAAATTGATCATAGAGTTCATCACTCACTACAGGTGTTCTCGACAGGAACCACAAACTTTTCTTGTTATAGCTCGTCACAAACGCATACTGATAATCAGTTTTGTCGAGTTCAAAGATCACATAAGATCCATAAAAAGGACCGAAGAAAGATACCTTCAAATGTCCGATATCTGAATCCCCCTTGAAATAGGCTTTACCAGTAGCCTCTTCCCACTCGCTTTTTACAACCTTATAACCCCGATTTTTCACCACAACCCCGCCGTCATCACGCAGTGAATATTCTGCGCTGACCGCTTCAAGCCCACGCTCGTATCGATGATCAAATCGCGCTATCTCGTACCACTTCCCAAGATAAGACTCGAGCTGGAATTTATCGACCGGTTCAATGCCTTTCGGCAATCCGGTACAGCCCGAAAGCACAACCAATACAATAAAACAAAAAATATTACGCATCACACGATTCCTTAACTTTCTAAATACTGCGGGACCCGGCTCCACGCCACTAAGTTACAACCGGGTGATACCTCGCTCAGCAAAAACAAAAATACCGGCTGCCCTACTTTTTTCCGACCTTAATCACTGTTTTCACACCATGCACTGCATAGCCATTTGTCTTGATCTGTCGCGTGACGTCAGCATGATCGAGCGCCGGATGTTCTTTTGCAGGGTCGATCTCCAGGCGGGTTTTAAACGGCGACAGCTCTTGCAAATCAGCATCCAGTGAGTCGGAAAACTCGATCTCTTCAAGCTTGGTTCCGACCGCAACGGACAGATATTTGTCACCACATTTCGCGCTTTTATAGATATCAATTTTCACGGTAAGAATCATCCCAAATTAGTCAATCCACCATTTTACCTGTTTTGCCCCACCCCGTTCGTTTACTTTGAATCACGTGTACATCTTACCCGTGTGCACCACGACGACCGTTCCAGCACAAACCCGACCGGACAAATCACCTGCACTGATAAGCTATATTCACTCACGCATCTCTTCCCATCCATTGACCGACCACACCTTAAAACGACCAGAAATGGTGAACTAATCCATCAGGCGAACTGTCTGTAGAAGACTATCTGCGTTGGAACAATCATGGCTTCATCCAAATCAAAAGTACTATTCCCCGGCAGCCAGGGTGGCGAACTCGCCGGCCTTTACGAACAACCGGCGGATTTACCGAAAGCTATTGTTTTGTTTGCTCATTGTTTTACGTGCGGAAAAGACATAGCAGCGGCCTCACGGATATCACGGGCGCTTGTTGCCCACGGATTTGGTGTGTTCCGATTCGATTTCACCGGACTTGGCAGCAGTGATGGTGATTTTTCAAATACCAATTTTTCATCAAACGTCGATGACCTGGTTGCAGCGGCAGAATTTCTGCGCAACAACTACCAGGCCCCTTCCCTTATCATCGGGCATAGCCTCGGCGGCACTGCCACACTTTCAGCCGCCAGTAAAATACCCGAGATTCAGGGAGTGGTGACCATCGGCGCACCAGCCGAGGCCGACCATGTCATTCATCAGTTTAGCTGTGACATAGACGCCATCGACCGCGACGGCGAAAGCGAAGTTACGCTGGCAAATCGAAAATTTCTCATAAAGAAGCAATTTATCGATGATCTGCGGGCCAACGCGGAAAAGAACATTACCAATATCAACGCTGCTTTACTTGTCATGCACTCACCGGTAGATAGCATTGTCTCGATTACCAACGCCGAGAAAATATACAAGACTGCACGGCACCCGAAGAGCTTCATTAGTCTGGACAATGCAGATCACTTACTCAGTAAGTCAGCAGACGCTAACTACGCGGCTGACACGATCGCCACCTGGGCGCTGCGGTATATTGATGTTGAACAGAAATCAGCACCTGCTCCAGCAGTCGCCAAAGGACACATAGTTGTCACTGAAAATAATCATCGGTTCACACAGGATATCTATAGCGACTCTCATCATTGGCTGGCAGACGAACCGGTTTCAGTCGGCGGCGCAAACCTGGGGCCCGACCCCTACGCGATGCTGCTGGCATCGTTAGGGGCCTGCACATCAATGACGCTACGTATGTACGCCAATCGCAAAGGCTGGCCAGTGGAAGACGTCAGCATTGAACTGAATCACAGTCGTGAACACGGTACAGACTGCGAAAAGTGCGACGAAGAACACCCCCAGATCGATGTGATAGCGCGGACCATTAAAATCACGGGTGATCTTGATGCGCAACAACGCACCCGGTTACTGGAAATTGCCGATCGATGTCCGGTACACAAAACGTTGCACGGAAAGATCGATATTAGAAGCGAGCTGGGGTAGTCAATGGAATAGCATATTTCAACTCGATGCCTCCAGTAAAACCACCATCAACTCTCGCTGGAACTTGTCCTGGAATAGCACTACCGCGAGGCTATGGGATTTAGAGTAGATATTTCGATCAACAGAGGCGACTAGCGGTCGTCTCTGCGTTTGCGATCGTAACAGCCCAACAATAGACCACGAGCTCTGTAGTTAATCTATTCCGCGGACAGCCCTGTGCTCAGGGGAGTCGCGTATATTCCAGCGCTTGACCGTCATCAGTTGAAACAAGCACAACTCTATCCGGGGTAGCCTCGTAGATATTAGCGCTGCCAGTTGCACGGTCTTTCATGGCGCCAAGTAGCGGAGTAAGAATTGCGCCAAGCTGACTACCGCTTGTCTCTTCGATAGATTCAAGTGTCTGGGTTACAGTGTCGCCCTGCATCTGCCATGTGCCCGTCATACGCAATGCCAAATCTACCCCGGCTCCCGAAGGATTAGCATTCATAATCACGTTGCCGTCAGCGCTGTAGCTGACGTTGGTCACTCCGCCGTCTTCGCCATCAACAGGATTCAAAACCCTGACAGCCCAATTGCCTATCAACATGTTGGTCGAAACTGCACCGACCTGATCTGCGCCGGTGTATACAGAACGGACCGGAGCCTTACTGGCACATCCGGCCATGGCGATTGTCATCGTACAAGCAGCGGCTAATAATCGTACAGGTGTCATTTGAAATTCCTTTTCGTTAAGTACAACTCGATGTTATCGGTTTCGCTATCCTTTGCAAGCAAACCTTTACAGAAGCGTCAATCTAGAATGGACGGACCACCACCAAAATCACAATAAAAATCAGTAAAACAAAAGGCACTTCGTTCAGCATTTGTAACTTTTTAATCGACACCGCCTCATCCTGGCGGTCGATCTTTTTACCGATACCCACAAACATGCCATGCAAAGCAGTCATTCCTAACACCAGCAAAAGCTTTACCCACATCCACACACCACCGGCAACAATACCGGGGTTCATTACCAGCATGGCGATTCCCAAAACCCAGACGGCGATCATACTCGGTGTCAGAATAATACGCTTCAGGCGCGCTGACGCCTCCATCATTGTATCGAACAATGGCTCCCCGGCTTTGCTCCGGGCCTGGTGCATTTTATAGCGGGGGTAGACCAATAAACTGGCCATCCATGCGACGACAAAAATGATGTGCGCTGCCTTTACCCAAAGATACATTTTTATTTCCCGCTTTACTGGTTCTGTTTACGAAGACTCTCGGCCACAGGGTAGCAACTTGCTACCCTGCAGTCATTCACCCCTGGCGGATGTTTGCATTAGTCAACGCGGCACCGATCGCAGAAGGTGTTGCTAGAACTTCAACTCCAGCGTTCTCAAGGGCTATCTTTTTCGATTTGTAAGTCCCTTTATCACCCATCACAATCGCGCCTGCGTGGCCCATTTTTTTACCCGGAGGTGATGACCCGCCAGCGATAAATGCGGCAACCACCGGCTTTTTCATAGTAGCTGCATACTCAGCTGCAGCCTCTTCCATGGAACCACCGATTTCACCCACCATTACCACGGCTTCAGTGCGTTCATCTGCATCAAGCGCTTCAAGTGCATCGCGTGTTGTTGTGCCGATGATCGGATCACCACCAATACCGCTAAAGGCACTCTGACCGTAACCTGCCTGAACAATATTCAAGCACATCAACGTGCCCAGAGAACCACTGCGTGAAATAACACCGATATTCCCCGGCTTAAAAATAGTTGGATCAAACGCTGGCATAAAGCCGACAAAACACTCGCCGGGAGTAACAAGTCCCGCGGTGTTCGGCCCGACAATCTGAACACCACGTTCTTTGGCTTCTGCCATCATAAACATGACATCACGCACCGGGATATGCTCTGTTAAACAGACCAGTTTCTTACAGCCGGCTTCCATTGCATCCTGCGCTGCAGCACGCACACCCAGCGGCGGAATAAACAATATGGACACGTCGAACTTCGAACCATTGTTCATCGCGTCCACGGCAGAAGCATGCACTGGCACTCCACAACATTCCGTGCCCGCTTTTTTAGGGTTTACACCACCGACTACGTTGGTGCCGTATTCCTGCATTTTTGTGGTCCAGAAACTGCCCTGCTTTCCGGTAATACCCTGCACCAGTAGCGCTTCACTACCTCTGACAATCATGAGTTAGCTCCGCTTGCTGCAGCAATCGCTGCCTGAATAGCTTCATCCATTGTTTCGTATGAATTCATGCCCAGCCGCTCCGAAAGCATCTGCCGCGCTTCAATAGATCCTGTACCGTGTATCGAGAAGAACACCGGAATATCGGGTTTAAGCTCCTGCCACGCATTGATAACACCTTCGGTCATCACGTCTGTGCGTGCAAATGCACCACAGAAATTCACCACCAGACTTTCGATCTTGTCGTTATCAAGCATGAGCTTCAGTGCTTCTGTTGCTTTGGTATACGCCTCACCACCGATCTCGAGGAAGTTGGCAGGACTGCCTTCGTAGTGCGTGATGACATCCATAGTCGTCATCGTAAGTCCGGCACCGTTTGCCAGCAAACCAATACTGCCGTCCAGGTCGATATACTTTAAATCAAGATCCTGAGCCGCCAGCTCACGACCGGATAATTTATCAGGCGTACCGTGTCTGGCAAGTTCCTGTTGACGTTTGATCGCTGAGTCATCCAGCACAAACTTACAGTCCAGCGCCATCAGACTATTATCATCCAACAAGGCCAGAGGATTAATTTCCATAAGCTCGGCATCGTTGTCGGCGTAGGCCTGATACAACTTGACCAGCAGATCAGACAAGCTATCAACAATAGAGTCATCAACCAATGGTGCGACTAACGCTTTGCAGTCTTCAACAGAAACTCCATTGCGCACGTCTATGGTCATTTGTCGAAGTTTTTCAGGTTGGGACTGGGCTATCTCTTCGATATCCATACCACCCTGATCAGAGAACATCAGCAGCGGTCCCTTGCTGGCCGCATCATTCAAAATGGCGGCGTAGTATTCTTCCTTGATCGGTGCGCGCTGTTCTATCAGAACTTTCTCGACAACAGTGCCGCCAATCGTCATCCCAAGGATTTTTTCAGCAGCCGCTTGTGACTCTTCAGCAGTGTCGGCAGTCAGAATGCCACCTGCTTTGCCACGCTTACCCGTTGGTACCTGCGCCTTGACTACAACTTCGCCCAGTGCCGTTCCGGCTTTGGCTGCCTGCTGCGCATCGTGGGCCATCATACCTGTGGGAATAGCAATCCCCACTTTGGCAAGCAGCGGCTTGGCTGCATATTCTTCAAAGTTCATAGTAACCTGGATTAGTTAGAGTGGCGGTTGGTGATCCCGCAGATTTACTTCTGTCCGTACTTTTGCCAATGATTGCCAAACAAGGCTTCTTCAGAGGGTTTGTCTTCAGGTATCTCTGTGGACAAATGCGTTACGTTAATAAAGTGTTTGTAGTTAAGGTTTTCACTGATGCTATTTCCGGCCCACGAACCACAACCCATACTCAGGGTAAACTCGAAACCGTTATTAAAGCTGCCACCATTACCAAACGTGTGCGCCTGGTTAACCAGTACCCGTACAACATTAAGATCTTCGGCCAGTTCGTTGGCCTGCGATAAATCGTCAGTGTGAATGCCGACAGAATGCCCCATACCGGCGTATTCAAGTAGTTCATTCAAACGTGCTTTTGCCGCTTTGAAATCTGCCGCTCGATAGACCGTCAGCACCAATGAAAGCTTTTCATTAGACAAAGGATAATCGCTGCCGACACCGGATTCTTCAACCATAAAAAATTTGGCCGACTTTGCAGCTTCCGGCAGGCCAACAACTTCTGCTAACACATCCGGATCTTTGGCAATAACGTGGCGATTCAGTTTTCCGTCTATCCACAGCGTATCAATGATTTGTTGACGCTCTTCTGCACTGCACATGTAGCCACCGGCGCGTTGCAGCGCGGCAATAGCATCGTCATAAACACTGTCGACGATGGTGACTGAATTTTCGGACGAACATGACGTTGAGTTATCGAATATTTTCGATGCACAAATTTTGGTTGCCGCATCATCAAGGTTTGCAGAGTCAGCAATCATCACCGCAACGTTGCCAGCCCCGACACCAATCGCTGGTGTCCCACTTGAGTAAGCGCGCTTCACATTGTTTTGAGAGCCGGTCACCACGACCAGGTCAGTCAGCTCCATGAGCGCCTGGGTCATTTCTTTGTTGACCGGCGGGGGAAGCATTTGCACCAGATCAGCCGGTAAGCCAATAGCGGTGAGCTGATCACGCATATAATTCACGGTATTCTGAGTGGTCTGAAATCCGGCCGGTGAAGCGGCAATAATTACAGCGTTGCGTCCCTTAACTGCCATCATGGCCTTGTTGACCGGAGTAGCAGCCGGATTAGTTGACGGGGTCACAGCCGCGACCACACCAATAGGCTTGGCATATTTGACCATGCCTTTGGCCTCATCGCGCTCAATCACACCAACGGTTTTGGCACGCAGCAAATCCCGCAATGTTCCAAATGTTTTCCGGGTATTTTTGATGACCTTACTTTCAACATTACCCATACCGGTGTCGACAACCGCGAGCTCGGCCAGCTCCCGGGCGCGATTGGGCTCATAAACCGCCCACGCCAGCGCGGTGACCGCCTCATCAACACGGGCCTGATCAGCGTTGGTAAGGGATTGCATGGCAACTCGGCCATTTTCAACAACCTGCGCGACAATATTATGTGCATCAGATGGGGCAGCAGCGGGATTTGGTGACATGGGCTCAACACACTCCGGTATTAGACAGTTAACCCTCTCAGGATACAGACCTATTAGCACACCCGCAATGATACTGCTCGTCATTTTCAGCGTTTAAAAACACACATGGCGCAATAAGAAAACACAGCAAAAACAAGCTTGTTCGAGAACTTACACTCCTATGTCCGGTGCGGCGGACCCGTCATCCCGCCGGCAACCGTAGCAAGCATCCGCTCGATTCTCAGCGCAGAATACCGCTTAGGGAATCCGCAAAAAAGTCGATCTCCGCCGTCGTGTTGTAGTAATGAACGGATGCACGAACCACCTCAACCAGATTACGCTGTTGAAACGACACCAGGCTGCCGGAGCCATCGGACACAGACACGTTGATCTTTTTATCCGCCAGCATTTTCTTGATCTCACCCGGCCTTTTCTGTGCTGCTGTGAATGTCACGATCCCGCATTGATTAACACCTTCATCGGTCAGAACCACCCCGTCAATGGCAGCGAGCTTATCCCGAAGATCTTTACCAAGGTCGAAGACGCGCTGCTGTATTTCCGGCATTCCATAGCTCATTGCGTAATCGATAGCCTTTCCAAGGGCTGCTTTTCCCGCAAAATATTGCTCCCAGTTTTCAAACCGCCCGGCATCTTTTCGAATAACGTATTCGGTCGGGGACACCAGAGTCGCTGCATGCTGATCCAGCACATAGGGCTCAAGCTTCTCGATTAAGCTCTCTTTCACGTACAACATGCCGGTCGCCCTTGGACCGCGCAAATACTTACGACCGGTACCACACAGCATGTCGCATCCTAATTGTTCAACATCCAGTGCAAGCTGGCCTACCCCCTGACAGCTATCCAGCAAAAACGGGATACCGGCTGCGTTGGCAATTCGCCCTACCTCAGCCGCCGGATTAACCAAACCGCCTCCTGTTGGAATATGTGTGATGGATATTAATTTAACCCGATCATCAATCATGTTCTCCAGTGCTTTGGTATCAATCTGGCCGTGTTCATCATTGCCAACAAAAACCAGCTCAACGCCATAACGCGCAACCTGCTGGTTATAAGCAATGACGTTGCTGCCGTACTCGGCAATCGTGGTCAGAATTTTATCACCGGCAGAAAACCGCAGGCTATAGAACGCCATATCCCATGCGCGGGTGGCATTTTCAACAAATGCTATCTCGGCAGGCTTGCAATTTAATAGCCTTGCATTGGCGGCGTAGAAATTGTCCAGATCAGCTGCACGCGCGTCGGCAGTTTCATAGCCGCCTGTCATTTCCTCCTGCGTTATAAACTCTCGTAAATAGTCCGCAATGGGACCTGGCATCAGGGACGATCCGGCATTGTTAAAATGCACTATATCGTCACAGGCGATTGTGTCTTTTCTAGCCCGCTCTATGTCAAAGGTGTTGTTCATTTTAAAGCACCGTCCTTACACGCCAAAGTTCCGGAAAAAGTGTTACATCCAACATACGCCGCAAATATGAAACGCCACCGGTACCGCCGGTTCCGCGTTTAAAACCGATCACACGCTCTACCGTTGTGACATGGTTAAATCGCCAACGACGGAAATAGTCTTCAAGATCAACCAGCTTTTCACCAAGCTCATACAGCGACCAGTATTTTTCAGGGTTTTCATAGACAATCTTCCACGCCTCTACAATGGCGTCGTTATCCTCATGCATCTGACTTACATCACGCTCAAGAACATCTGCAGGCAAGCTCAGTCCGTTTCGCGCCAATAGCCGCAACACTTCATCGTAAATACTGGGCACCTGCATTTCTTTCTGCAAAAGTGATAACACTTCAGGATTATGTTCATGCGGGCGTAACATCGCTTTGTTACGGTTACCCAGCATGTATTCAATTTGCCGATACTGATGGGACTGGAATCCAGACGACTGTCCCAGGGTGTCCCGAAACGTTGTGTAGTCACTTGGCGTCATCGTACGCAGTACATCCCAGGCGCTATTTAACTGTTCAAAAATCCTTGAAACCCTAGACAACATTTTAAACGCCTGCGGTAAGTTGTCATCGCGGATCGCCGTACGTGCAGTATTGGTTTCATGAATTGCCAATCGCATCCATAACTCAGACGTCTGATGCTGAATAATAAACAACAGTTCATCATGTGCCTGCGATACCGGTGCTTGCGCCGTTAATAGTTGATCAAGTTTTAAATAGTCACCGTAGGACATGCGCCCGTCAAAAGACATTTGCGCACCTTCCTGCGACGGATCATAAGGCTTACTCATGTGACCGCCGCTTTCTGATGATAGATCGGCTGATCCCAAAGCTTATCCTTCATAATCAACTCCAGCTTTTCAGCGGCTGCAATTACATCCTGCGCCTGAATATACAGAGGAGTAAATCCAAACCGCATGACATTTGGCGCTCGAAAGTCACCGATCACACCTGCTGCAATCAAAGCCTGTATAGCCGCATAACCGTGTTCAAAGGAAAACGATACTTGTGAACCCCGCTGCAGAGGATCACGCGGACTGACTAATAACAACTGTGGACAACGTGCCTCAACCTCTTTTATAAACAACTCGCATAACTCGATAGACCGCTCACGCACATCGTCCATTTTTACTGTGTCCCACACATCCAACGCTGCCTCAAGAGCTGCCATGGCGATCACCGGTGGTGTACCGACTCGCATTCTCGACACTGAATTTGCAGCCTGGTACTCAGGGGAAAAATCAAAAGGCGCTTGATGCCCAAGCCAGCCGGATAGCGCTGGTAACGCATTGTTCGCATAACGGGGCGCCACATAGATAAACGCCGGCGCACCCGGCCCGCCATTTAAATACTTATAAGTACACCCCACGGCAAAGTCCGCATCACATCCTTCAAGATCGACTGGAAACGCACCGGCCGAATGCGCCAGATCCCACACTGTAACCACACCGTTATCATGGGCTAATGTGGTAATACCCGCCATGTCATACATTTGGCCGGTTTGATAATCCACCTCGGTCAGCATCAATGCGGCCACAGATTCATCAAGCGACTGCGGTATTTGCTCGTGACTGACCAGCTTTAACTGGTAGCCATCACCAAGCGTTTTTATCAAACCCTCGGCCATGTACAGATCGGTCGGGAAGTTCGCTTTGTCCGATAAAATAATACGTCGGTCCGGATTCAGCGCCACTGCCGCCGCCAGTGCCTGATAAACCTTGATGGATAACGTATCACCCATCACGACGGACCCTTCAGCCGCTCCGATCAAGCGGCCAATTCGATTGCCGACCGCCTCGGGCTGCTGCATCCAACCCGCTTTATTCCAACCCCGGATCAGCAACTCCCCCCATTCCTTTTGCATCATCCCGGAGACACGTTCCACCGCATTTAGCGGAAGCGGTCCCAACGAGTTTCCGTCAAGGTAGATAATGTCCTCCGGCAGGTGGAAGTACTCCCGGGTTTTATTGAAGTCGCTCATCAGGCAATTTTCCAAAGTGAATCAATTGACGGCTAAGCTACACCGGTTACGCCATCAAGGCCACCGTTGTTTGATCCGTTACCGGCCACTCTGCCAACGTCTGTTTATCATTTGCAGATCGGCCCATTCAAATACACACGCACGCCTGATATCAACGCGTTATGATTTGTATTCCAACTCTACGCAGGCTGCACATGACCAACGATATCAAAGAAGCACTGGCACCCACCGGCGTACTACGAACTGCGGTCAACATGGCCAATTTTCTGCTGATCACCGGTGAAACATCATCAGGCGAAGCCGATGGTGTATCTCCCGATCTGGCACGCGCCATAGCCGCTGACCTCGGGGTGAAAGCCGTCATGATTCCGTACGAAGGCCCCGGCGAGGTCGCTGACGCGATCAGCACAGATGCATGGGACATAGGCAACATCGCCGCTGAACCGGAGCGTGCAAAAACCATTACCTTCAGCCCGGCCTATTGTGAAATTCAGGCTACCTACATGCTGCCACCCGGGTCGCCCATCACCGGTAATGATCAAATAGACAAGCCCGGCAATCGCATATCCGTGAAAGCCAGAGCCGCATACGATTTGTGGCTGACTGACCACCTCAAACATGCCGAACTGATCAGAGTCGACACAATCGACGAGTCTTTTGAGCACTTTAAAAATGAGAACCTGGAAGTACTGGCAGGACTTCGGCCAGCCTTGTTAAAAGCACAACCACAAATGCCAGGTTCAACTATTCTGGACGAAAGTTTCACGGCGGTTCAACAGTCGATCGGTTGCAAGCCTGGTAACGATGCTGTGGCTGACTATTTACGACAATTCGTGAATCAATCGATCAGTAACGGGCTTATCGAATCACTGATTGATAAACACGGGGTTACCGGAAAGCTGTCAGTAGCACCCCTGACAGCGTAGTAAAGCTATGGAGTAACACTACTAATAAGATGAGTTCGGTGCGATATCGTCATTTATCTCATCGTAGACTTCATCCGGATCAATATCGTTAGCCAACAATACTTCGCGCACGCTTTCTATGTGCGCGAGAATGGTGTCAACCCGATCACCATATTCGTAGCTGTTCACATCGATCGCCTTCGGCATATATGAAAAGGCGATCTTCATCGCCTGCAACGAGTCATCGTCAAGCTTGGTTGTCATTGAGTTTCCTGAACGGGGCAAAACAGAAATGATATTACGTTCCGGAGGAATTGCAATCTTCCACGGAAACGGCGCTTCACATGGAACAGACCTTAGTAGGGTCGCCGAAACTCGTCAACACTGTAAAGTCGCCGGCCTCGCGTACTGCGATATGCTAACTCAGCAGCGCTCTAATGTCCCAGTAAGACGCGCAATGCCTAGGTACAAACCAACTTACTCAATCAGATCGACCAACTGCAAGGCATCGCGAATTGAAGGCGCGCCCAATTTACTGACACAGCACTCCCCACAGACTGAGGCGTGTTGTCGCACAAGTTCAATCACTTCAGCTAATGACAACTGCTGTTGATCGTTGTGATCAGCGCCTGTCACCAATTTAAAAACCCGCCCGGCCGAATCAATCAGGGTGTCACCTTCCTGAAAGGTGACACCATTCAACTCGGAATTACTTTGCCAGTCCTCTATTGAACCGGCATACAGCAATTCATCTGTGTTGTTGAATTTGACGACCGCAGGCCAGGTGACTTGTTTATGCATAACAGCAGTCAAATTAGCAGACTTACCGGCTTCAAGGTAATTTTTCGATCACAAACTCACCAACCACGGGCAAGCCGCTTCTGAATGGTGTATCAGCGGAATCACTGGTGAGCAACATGATTGGGTCACGCGGTGAGGTGTCTAAATTATCAGACGTATAAGCCACACCACTGTCGGTTCCGGCATCATAGACTGGTAGCTCAATCGTTATCGAATCAACGAACTCATTGCCGTCAAACAAAGCAAGGTTGTGCACCCCGACAAACCAGTCAGGGCTAGGCGCTACCATCGTGCTAACGGTAATTTGAGGGTAATCCTGCGACACTTCAAACTCAATAATCGTGGTGTCCGGCGATGTTGTAATGCCAGTACCACTGATTTCAGTCATTGCATATCCATTGGCAATAGCCGTTGCCACTTCCTGCAACATCAGGTCTTTACCACCGGTTTCCGCTACTTCTTCAACACCATTTGTCGCGATTTGGCCTGCTTCCCAAAAGATAACCTGTTCATTGTGAACCGCACCCACCAATCCTGAAAAGTGGGGGTTACCCGGAAAATCCTGAGCATGAGTGCCGGCGCTCCAACTGGCGTTGAACGTCAGCCGATACTGCGCTGTGGTGCCGGTGTTTGCGGTATCGTCTGTGGTGTCGCCATTTCCGCCTTCATTACCTGAACCAGTGTCATCGGTGCCGGTATCGCCATTATCAGAGCCGGAATCATCAACTTCGGAACCAGATTGATCAGTAGTATCCGCTGCACCTACCACGGTACCGCTATCTGAACCACAACCGGACAATACAAGTGGAATGAGAATCAGGGGTAAATATTTCATTGCTACACCTCAGGTGATTGAATATTAAGCCTAATAAGACTGATATCAGGACTGTAGGACACTTATCCCTTCCAGTGTTTAACATTTATCTAAAATTTTGGCCTTTTACGAAACACCGCGGGCAAGATACTAAATCACAGGCTTGAGCACTTCACACCCGATGGCCCGCATTGCTGATTCCAGCACCTCGAACTCCGCCTGGTCTTTATAAGTCCCGACGGTTGCACCCCCTGATCCGGCGTACTTTGCCGTCGCCCCGGCAAGGCGCGCCACCTGGATCATTTCCACATGCGCCGGGTTCAATTCACACATTGACTGCCGAAGGTCAAAATTTGCATCTACACACTGGGCAAATGCGGCGGCATCACCCGTGTGTAATGCCTCTACCGCACGGTCAGTCAACGCCGCAAATTCCTGCATCGCATTAACAATCACAGTGTCTCCTGCGTCATAGCGTTCGCGAAGATTATTGTGAAACACCTCCGTAGGCTCACTGGATGCCGGTCGAAATGCGATGTAAAGCAAAGGCAGCAATCGGGTATCAATTTTTGTGTAGTGCCCAACCTCAAACCCGTCAATGGTGGTCATGGCGTCTGCACTGAAGTCCATCGCAACAACACCTTCATAGATCTGAATTACCCGATCCTGCAAACCACCACCAATGCCCAATTCTTTGTGCTCTACAGAAAACACCAAAGACGGCTGAACACGCTGATCAATATCTACTTCATAAAATGCCATTAACGCACGAAGTGTGGCCACAATTATTCCACTGGAACCTGCCATGCCAACCTGTTGCGGGATGTTGGACTCATAAGTTATGGTGAAATTCCCTGATTTAAGCGACTGACCTGTCAACTGGCAGTAGTCAACAAACGCTTTAATTGTTGCTTTAATAAGGCGAACGCCACCGTAATATCCGTGCTGCA
The DNA here is from genome assembly GCA_036873875.1 of Laminaria ephemera. NCBI lineage: Eukaryota > Phaeophyceae > Laminariales > Laminariaceae > Laminaria > Laminaria ephemera. The sequence continues at coordinate 2,811 of JAYJMJ010053060.1, read as the reverse complement.
CAATATCCTTATGTAGTGCGTAAATATCCGCGTAGCTGTTCTCATCACGTTGTGTGGCCACAATCTTTAGTCGCGATGATTCCTGCAGTACAACTTCTGCGCTGTAGTTCTTTATAGAAAACGCTATCGTCTTACCATTGTACCCATCAGATGGATTACCAATCAGGCCGGCACGGGCATAGGCCACCCTGCGAATTTCACTTGTCATTTATCTTCCGGGGAGCTGCTGCATAAAACGGAACTTATACTGATAATTCATCATCTGCTACGGCAAACTCACATTAAGAGTTCGATTTCTATCGCCATCACTTTGTCCAACCACGCGGCACTTCAGCGCCGGACAATTTTTATCAGACCAAAGGTGGCTGATGTTCACATCAATCCCTTCGTTTGTCCAACTCGCCTCCACGCTCAACAGGGTGGCATCGCGGTTCTGGTAGTCCCACGATTCACCATCATCGATAAACACCTGTTGCTTTGAGCGCGACTCTCCAGGCCCTGCAAACACGACGATTGTGATCTCGGTGGCATCATGTGGTGAGATCCAGTCTGTTGCGATCGGCAGAATGCCCCCACCCCTCACAAACACCGGTAACTCTCCCACTGGGGCGGCCACTGTTACCTTCTGACCACCGGCATAATGTTCAACGTTACTCAGTTTTGACTCATCGCTTAGTGCCTCCGGAGTCGGACTCCACCGATACCAGCCATTACTCACCTGTGGCAGGTAAACTTCCCTTGCCGTAGCGCCGGACTCCACAACCGGAGCAACCAACACACTATCACCAACCATAAACTGCGTAGACTCGCAGTGACAAGGTTCGTCACTGAAGTAATACATCAACGGAGTGATGACCGGAACTCCTTCTGAGTGGGCAATAAAACCCAGGTGATACAACCACGGAAGAAACCGGTAGCGCTGATATAACAGCTCTTTTATCTGCCCCTCTACCGACGAGTGCATCCACGGTAACGTCGCGGGATTCTGTTCTGATGGTTTCCATGAATTCATCACCGCACGCGGGTGTAGTGTCATCATTTCCACCCATCGGCAAAGCAGTTCAGCATCCGGCCTGGGACCATCAAACCCGCCAATATCGTGCCCGACCAACGGAAAACCGGACAGACTCATCGACAAGCCGTTAGCCAGGTTCCAGCGCAATGTGTGCCACGAGGTTTTGTTATCTCCGCTCCACGTCTGCGCATACCGCGAGATACCAGCCGGACCGGCACGGGTAATGGTATAAGGGCGTTTATCAGGCGCAAGCTCAATGGCAGCCTCAAAGCTGGCGCGCGTCATTAACAACGCCTGCACGGGTCTGGCATCCATTGCCGATACTTGCCGACCAAAACCGTGAAGTGTGGCTTGCTCATCCCACATTTCACACTCGTTGTTATCGTTCCAGCTAGCGGTAAAACCAGCGCCAAGCACCTGGGTTTTTACACCATTCTGCCACCATGCGACAGAATCGGGGTTGGTAAAATCAAGGCTTGCACCCGGCCCGCCCCAGAACATTTCGATGGCGGGTTCACCTTCGGCATTTTTAATAAATCCACAAAACGACGCCACTTCATTAAACAACGGGTGCTCTACCAACAACACAGGTTTAATGTTGGCACATGAATGCAGACCGGCGTTTTCAAGTGCGGAAAAAAAATTGTCCCTATCAGGAAATTTGTCGGTGTTCCAGGTAAAAACATAACGCCTGCCATCTTCGCGGGTGGTGTAGCCAGATCCGGAATGGACAGCGCTAATCAGAATGTCTCTGGCTTTACATTGCAGTACAAAATCAGTGATTACCTCTTGTGCGTTACCGGCGTCGGCATGGTGCATAGAGGTAAACGCAAACCCCGATCCCCAGCGTGGCTGCAAATGCGGAAGACCTATCAATTGTTGAAAGCGAGGAACTACATCGGCCAGTGCGGGGCCGCTGATCACGTAGTAAACTAAAGCGTTCTCTGCGACTTCGACGGTACGATAATGATCGTGGTAATTTGAATGTTCAGCGCCCAGATCAAAAGTCACTTCACTGAATGTGTCATAGAAAACCCCACAGTATCCACCAGAGTTACTACCGGTAATCAACCACGGCACATGTTTATAAAGCGGATCAGATGTTTCTGCGTTATAGCCAAGCGCATCGGTCTGCAAACAACGGAACCGCCGCCCACTGCGATCGAGAGTACCGGATTTATCGCCAAGGCCCAGGTGACATCCGTCCGGCTCAAGTGTCTGCGCATGGTGCAACTGGTCGCGGCCAGGCAAATGACGGTAGGCCGCGATAGCACGATCTGTTAACAAGTTACGCCAATCACCATCAACTTTGTTATCAATAGTGAGTGCCATTGGGCTGGCTTGCAAAGTGAGCCTGAAATTATCGGTTTGTATCGTTTGACTGTCTTCTTGTATTGTGAGTAGTTCACCACTGAAACCACTGGCATCAAGACGTAATCGCCCTGCCCAGGGCACATCACCTTCAGGGGCAATCATCCACGTCGTTGGCACTCTGAACCCACTCGCAGGCACGACAGCAACCCTGCAAAGCCAGGGTTCAAGTGCATCTATTTGCAGCGTGAAGCCATTGCTTAGTTCAGCAGTGGCGGTAGCCCCTTCCACCTTCAGGGGTGATTCGACTTCCAGTACGCTCATGCAAATTAAGACCGATTCGACAGAGCTTGAATTCTAGCAGCGAACGACTGCCAATGCCTGATTGCCACTAAGCTGTAGAGCGGGTACTAGCTTTTTCGCAACCCCTCAATGACCCGCTGATAACCGGCTTTATAATCCGGATAGATAAATTCGTAGCCACT
>JAYJMJ010052853.1:0-20626 GCA_036873875.1 Laminaria ephemera | reverse complement strand
TCTGGCACGGATAACGGCCGTTACCAGCCAACGTCCCGATATTCTGAAAAATGATGCCGCCCACGTCGGCGCAATCATGGGCGCACTCGCGCTCGAAGGCAAAGACAAAGTGACCCTCATTGCTTCGCCGCAAATTGAAGGATTTGGCGACTGGGTTGAACAGCTCATCGCTGAAAGCACAGGCAAAGATGGCCAAGGTATTTTGCCCGTCGTTGGCGAAACGCTCAGCGACCCAGACGTTTATGGCGAAGATCGTTTATTCGTCTATATGCGTCTCGATGATGATGATACGTATGATATGCAGGTTGCCCGCTTGGTTGCGGAAGGGTTCCCGTTGATTGTGATGCCGTTGGATGATGTGTATGACATGGGCGGACAGTTTTTGCTGTGGGAGTTTGCGACGTCGGTTGCAGGTCAGATGTTGGCTATTCAACCGTTTGATCAGCCAAATGTGGAGTCTGCGAAGATTTCTGCGCGAAGTATGATTACGGCGTTTAATGAGACGGGTAAGTTGCCTGAGGGTGAAACGGCTGAGTTATCGGCCGATAACCTCACCGACTTCCTCGCGTCCGCAAAAGCAGGCGACTACATCTCTATCCACGCCTATATTCCGCCAACAAAAACGGCCGATGCCGCCCTCAAACAACTGCAAACCAAGCTGCGCGACGAACACAAGTTAGCCGTCACAGTTGGCTACGGCCCCCGCTTTTTGCACTCCACAGGCCAACTCCACAAAGGAGACAGCGGCAACGGCTTATTCATTCAGCTCATTTCGCAAGCCGTCAACGATTTGCCCATTCCCGATGAAGCAGGCAAAGACGCCAGCGCGATGAGTTTTGATGTGTTGAAACAAGCGCAATCATTGGGTGATGCCCAAGCGTTGATTGACAACAATCGCCGCCTGATTCGCTTCAATATCGGTCAAAACGCAGTCGCTGGCATTCAAAAATTGATGTAGTAGCTGTCTAAGAAAAGTGCCAGGCACTTAAAGGCAGTTAGATTAGACGCAAACCCAGCACAGTCTGTCCTTCAAGGACAGACTGTGCTAAAAATTGTGATAAAATAAATATGTATTAAAGACGATCTTCGGATCGTCTTTTTTGTTTAAATCTTAAAATAACCTCCCAGAGGTAGCGGAAAATCGTAATGGACATTTTAGAACTGAAAAAACAAGCAGGCATTTATGCCGCAAACTTGGTTGAATCTGGCATGATAGTTGGTCTTGGCACGGGCAGCACAGCGGTTCACGCGGTGAAGCATATTGGCGACCGCATTAAGTCTGGCGATCTCAAAGATGTGTTGGGCATTCCGACATCGCGCCAAACGGCCGCTCAAGCGCACGAATTTGGTGTGCCACTCACCAGCTTTGCCGACCACCAAGTCATCGACATTACCATTGACGGCGCAGACGAAATTGACCCACGCTTCAACGTCATCAAAGGCGGCGGCGGCGCATTATTCCAAGAAAAAATTGTTGCCCAAGCGACAAAACGATTGGTGATTGTGGCCGATCCGCGCAAGCTTGTGCCACAGTTAGGCACGACGTGGGCTGTGCCAATCGAGGTGTCTCCTTATGGCTGGGAAACGCAAGTTCCATTCTTGAAAGCGTTAGGCGGCGAGCCTGTTTTGCGCGAGAAGGATGATGCGACGTTTATTACTGACCAAGGCAACCTTATTTTGGACACCAATTTTGGCCCGATTACAAACTTGCGCCCGCTGATGGAAAAGTTAGCGAATCGTGTGGGCGTGATTGAACACGGTATCTTTTTTGATATGGCGACGGATGCGATTATTGCGGCTGAGGGTGGTGTGGTTGAGATGGTTCAGGCGGTTAGGGATTAAAAGAAGGATAGTTTATGGCAGGAATAGAGAGGTTGATTTAACGGGCTGTTTGCATGTTTCTTTCGCATAATTGTTTATTATATGGGAGGAAGAGAATTAATCAGCTGATAATTTGTGAGTCACACGTAAGTTTATCGGCCGATAATCCATCTAAACAACATAATCAAATGTAGTAAACAGTCAAAAATATCACTCGGATAGAGTCCGTGACGACAAAAATTGGAGTAGGCATTATGAAACTAGGCATGATCGGATTAGGCAAAATGGGCGGCAACATGTCGCGTCGCTTGGCTCAGGCAGGCCATAGCGTTATTGGTTATAACCTCGAACCAGAACCCACAAAAGAATTAGAAGCAGAAGTCAACGGATTTTCAGGCGCATATTCACTTGAAGAAATTGTTGAGAAGACGAGCGGTGGCGGTCGTCGTGTCATTTGGATTATGGTGCCTGCTGGCAAGCCAACAGAGATGACCGTTGATGCGTTGGCTGAGATGTGCGACGCAGGCGATATTATTATCGACGGTGGCAACAGCAACTATAAAGAAACACAGCGACGCGCAGAGATGCTCAAAGAAAAGGGCATTGAAATGGTTGACTGCGGCACGAGTGGCGGTGTGTGGGGCTTGAAAGAAGGGTATAGCATGATGATAGGCGGCAGTGAATCGGCCGTTTCCCATCTCACCCCAATTTTTGAAGCACTCGCCCCTGGCAAAGAACTTGGCTGGGGACACGTCGGTCCAAACGGATCAGGCCACTACACCAAAATGATCCACAACGGCATCGAGTACGGCATGATGCAGGCGTATGCAGAAGGCTTCGATATTTTGCGCCACAAAGAAGAGTTTGGCCTCGACCTGCACCAAGTTGCCCAAATTTGGCGACATGGCTCTGTCGTGCGCTCATGGTTGCTTGACCTGACCGCCAACGCGCTCAGCGAAGACCAAGATTTCGCCGACATCGCCCCTTATGTCACCGACAGCGGTGAAGGCCGTTGGACAGTGTTTGACGCCATCGACCTCAATGTGCCAGCTCCCGTCATCACCCTCGCGCTACAAATGCGTCTCGCCAGCCGTGACCAAGAAGCGTACTGGGCGCGGATGCTTTCTGCCATGCGTAATCAGTTTGGCGGACATGCTGTTAAGAAGGACGAAGAATAGATAGGGACTAGGGATTAGTGATTGGGGATTGGTTTAACATCGTCCCCAATCGCTAAACTTTGCATTTTTTGCACACTAATCCCTATTCCCCAATCCCCAATCACTATGTTTTCTAGACAAGCAATAAACGTTCCCGAATTAGTCACCTCACGCGAATGGTTGGTGACGAATGGTATTGGCGGCTATGCGGCTGGCACGGTGTCGGGTGTATTGACGCGACGGTATCATGGCCTTTTGATGGCCGCGCTCAAGCCGCCGCTGGGTCGAACGCTGATGGTCAGCAAGTTTGACGAAACGGCCGTTTATGCCGACCAAGCCTATCCTCTTTTCACCAACAGTTGGTCAGCCGATTCTCTTTTCACCAATGGCTACAACAACCTAAACAAATTCCACCTCGAAGGCACAACCCCCGTCTGGACATATGCGCTCGGCGATGCACTGCTCGAAAAGCGCGTGTTTATGGAGCAGGGGGAGAACAAAACATTTGTCACCTATCGCTATGTACGTGGACAAAGTCCGATTACACTCAAAGTAAAAGCCACTGTCAATTATCGTGATTATCATGATTCCACAACGGGCGAAAACTGGATAATGGATGTGGAAAGAGTCGAGCATGGGCTAAAAATTACGCCGCATGATTTAGCCACCCCATACTATATTTTTGCCAGTTCAGGCACATTGACACCAGAGCAAAAATGGTATCGCAACTATCATTTAGCCGTCGAAGCGTATCGTGGACAAAATGCGCGCGAAGATAATTTTTACGCAGGTAAATTTGTCGCTGAACTAGCCGTCGGAGAAACATTTACGATGGTGGCGACAACAGAAACTGGCTCAGACTTAGACGGTGAAAATTCGTATCAAGAGCAGCGGGCGCATGAAATTGCGCTGCTGGCTTGGTCGAAGATGAAGGGTGGGCTGCCGCAAGAAAATTCTCCTTATCATGCGCAAATTACGCAGCTTGTGCTGGCATCGGAGCAGTTTATTGTGCAGCGAAAGTTGGCGGGCATGGATAACGGCCGTTCCATCATCGCAGGCTATCCGTGGTTCGGAGATTGGGGGCGCGACACCATGATCAGCCTGCCAGGACTTGCCCTCACCACAGGGCGCACCAAAGTGGCCGAGAAAATCTTGCGCACCTTTGCCCGCTACGTCGACAAAGGCATGTTGCCCAATCGCTTCCCAGACGACGGCGAAGAGCCCGAATACAACACAATGGACGCCACGCTCTGGTATTTCGAAGCGATTCGCGCCTATATTAGCCAAACCAACGACCTCGATCTGCTCCGCGACCTCTTCCCCATTTTGCAAGACATTATCGCATGGCATCAAATTGGCACGCGCTACAATATCAAACAAGACCCCGAAGATGGTCTGATTTACGGTGGCGAAAACGGCGTTCAGCTCACGTGGATGGACGCCAAAGTAAATGAGTGGGTCGTCACGCCGCGCATCGGCAAACCCGTGGAAATCAACGCGCTATGGTACAACGCCCTGCGCTCGATGGCCGACTTTGCCCGCTTGCTCGATGAAAATCCCAAGCCATTTGACACTTTCGCTGACAAAGCGAAAAAAGGATTCCAACGCTATTGGCGCAAAGATTTAGGCTATTTGTGCGATGTGTTGGATTCAGGCGGCATGGACGACGAAAGCTTGCGACCGAACCAATTATTTGCCGTCTCCTTGCACCATTCCCCGCTCGAAAAGAAACAGCAGAAAGCAGTTGTTGACGTTTGCCTGCAACAGTTATTGACGCCACACGGCTTGCGCTCACTTGCGCCAAATGATGCTAACTATGTTGGCGTTTATGGCGGCGATGTGCGTAAGCGAGATGGCGCGTATCATCAGGGGACGACGTGGGGTTGGCTGATTGGGTCGCTCGTGTCGGCGCATTTGCGTGTGTATGGGGATAAATCGGCCGCTCGCTCCTACCTCCTCCCGCTAATCGACAGCCTCAACGACCATTGCATCGGCAACCTCAGCGAAATCTTCGACGGCGACGCCCCGTTTACGCCACGCGGCTGTTTCGCCCAAGCGTGGACGGTTGCGGAGGTTTTGAGAGCTTGGCGAGAGACGGAAGGGGAATAGTTAATAATTAATACTGAATAATTAATTGTTAACTGGAAGGAGCAATAAGTGTCTCGACGACAACTCTAGCACCTGTCCAATCTTTATATAACGAAAACCACAACATCCTGTCATTCCCGCAAATGCGGGAATCCAGTGCTAATGCGTAAGACAAGTCAGCCTTATGGCATAAGTTACAGGTTAAGGGTTTTGTGTCAAGTAAAAGGAAATGTTTAGTCATAAAAGTGGCAATTCGCACCACTTGTCACTCTTGCGCAGGCAGGGCGCATAACCCAAAAGAAGCTTTTTATCTAAATTTATAGAATGGCAGATCTCACTGGATACCTGCCTGCGCTGGCATGACAAAACGCGGGGCGTTTTTGCAAAAATCGCGCTTGCAGGATTAATAAATTACTTAACTTGTAACCTATGACCTTAGCGAGCAAACGCAATCAGCCCGCTGCCGATAATAAGCAAAATAACGCTTACAATTTTTGGCAGAGGCAACGACTCTTTCAGAATTGCCCAGCCAAGTACGACGCCCACGACCAAACTAACTTGCCTTAATGCGCCCACATATGATGCTTTGCTGACGGCGAGTGCCGACAACACCAGCAGATAGGTAAATGTATTTAGCAGCGCGACGGCGACAATAGAAAACTTATGGGTGCGCCATTCGGACGAGATTTCTTCTCGCTCAAACCGACTCAAAAGCACCACATAAAAAAGTGCTGTCAAAAACGTATAGCTGTAGAAATATAAAAAGGGATGAATCCGCGATACGGCGACCTTGTCCCAAATCGTATACGAAGCCGCCATTAGTGCGGCGAGTAACGCGAAAACAATCCCTGGACGCATAAGCTTTTTGAAAAGCTGGGAAAATTCTGCTTTGGAAAACGAGTTAAGCTGCAGGCCTAGTACCGCCAATGTAATCAAGATAATTGACGTAACCCCCACGCCATCAATGCGTTCTTGAATAAAAATGAAGCTCAAGAAAGGCAGAAACAGCGTGCTAGAACGGGAGATGGGGTAGGCGACTGAGAGATCGACTCGCTTGTACGCTTGCGATAAAAAATAGTAGTTAAGAAAAACAAAGCAGGCGGCGACTAGTGTAAAAACGCCCCAACCCCCATAGCCAAACCCTTGCGTTTGATAGATAAAAATAAACGGAATGAGAAATATGGTGGCCTCGGACAACTTGCTGAGACCAATAAAGATGTCTTTATTGGTGGCGCGTTTGGCTAAGAAGTTCCAGATGCCGTGCGTAACGGCCGATGTGAGGACAATGATAAAAGGCCAAAATTCCATACGTGTTTACCTAGCATTTGGAGCTAAAAAGCAGAACATAACCTTAACGAGTCATAAATTGCGGCATGGATGTTGCGGCTGGTCAGCGCATCTCCGACGCGAAACAGCTTGAAATATCCCTCTGGCTGATGCTCAATCGTTTGCGGCTGCACGGCTACTAATGCGGCTAAATCAGTTTCGCCAAGGTTCGTTGAGTGCGGCTTTAGGTCAAAGTAGAGGGCGTCGTTGGGCAGAGTGCCGTGCTCGCAGATGATTTGGTCAATCTGGCGGCTTTCTTCTAGGTGTGAATACTCGTGCTCAAAGACAGCGTTTAACTTGTCACCGTCCTGTGTGACACGCAACAGACTTAAGCTGGTCGTTATTTTACAATGCTGAGCGTGCAGATGCTCCATGTAGGTGGCGAAGTTTGTGCCGCCTAACTCTTGTCCGATCACGCTTTCGGGCGTCACTAACTCGACGCTGTGCGCCTGTTCAGCAACGACTTCGGCGCAGGAGAGTGCCTGATGGCCTGACAGGTCATCGTAGATGAGGACATTTTGGCCGATGGGGAAAACGTTGTTCAGAATGTCCCATGTGCTGACGGCTAAATTAGAGCCTTCAAAGTAGCCTTTGTTCGGTGAGCCACCTGCGGCGACGACAACATAGTCGGGGGATTCGGCAAGGACGAGATCGGCCGTTGCTCTCGTATTTAATCGCACATCAACGCCCAGCAAATGTACCTCGCTGTCCAGCCAATCAACGATACCCTGTAGCTGTGCTCGCCATGTCGCCTTCGCGGCAACGTTGATCTGTCCACCTGTTTTATTATTGGCCTCGAATAAAACAACGGAATGCCCGCGTTCTGCGCTAACCCGCGCCGCTTCCAAGCCTGCTGGGCCAGCACCGATGACGACAACTTTTTTGCGTGCGTCAGCCTTTGTGTGGCGATGGCTCATGATTGCCTCGCGGCCTGTTGCACCATTTTGAATACAAAATGCTTGCCCACCTTTGTAAAGTCGATCAATGCAATAGTTTGCGCCCACGCAGCGGCGAATGCGGTGTGCTTCATTGGCCTCCAGCTTGCGCACGATGTACGGATCGGTCATGTGCGCGCGCGTCATCGTCACCATATCGAGATCGCCGTTGTTGATGATCTTGGCGGCGGTGTCTACATCTGAGATCCGTCCCGCATGAAACACGGGAATATTAACCCGATCCTGAACGCCTGCGGCCAAGTATAAAAATGGGGCGACGTCATACTTCATGTTGGGAATAAAGTTGATTAAGGATTGATAATTTTCGGCAGCACCTTGCGAAATATTTAGAAAATCGACGAGGCCAGAGTCAGCGATTGTTTGGGCAACCTGCACACATTCAATGGGGGTGAGACCCCCTTTGACCATTGAATCGCCGATTAAACGGATGCCGACGACGAATTCTGAGCCAACGGCCGATCGAATCGCCTGCAACACCTCAAGCGCAAACCGTAAGCGCAAATCCAGAGAGCCGCCATATTTGTCATTACGCAAATTAGTATGCCCTGCCAAAAACTGCGAGATGAGGTGCGAGCCACTGCCAGAAACCTCCACACCGTCGAGATGACCCTCTTTGCAATGCAGGGCGGCCTTGGCATAATCGTCAATGATGCGTGGAAAATCCCATTCTTCCATCGGCTTGGGAAAGGAGCGATGCTCAGTTTCGCGGCGATTGGAGGCAGAAACGGGCGGAAGCCAATCGCCTGAATCCCAGCGCGTGCGTCGCCCCATGTGGGAAATTTGGCACATGAGCTTGGCGTTGTGTTTGTGGATGCGTTCAGCAAACTGTTGGAAATAAGGCACGATTCTTGGCTCGCCAACGGATAGCTGACCGAAGGAGGCGGGGCAATCGGGGGAGATAGTTGAGGAGCCGCCAAACATGGTGAGCGAAATGCCACCTTTTGCCTTTTCTTCGTGATAGAGCTGGTATTGCTCTTGCGGCATGCCGTCGACGGCGTAGGCAGGCGCGTGGGCGCTGCTCATAATCCGATTTTTAAATGTTAGATGCTTTAGCTGAAAGGGGGTTAGCAGTTTGCTGTAATCTGTCATTTTCTTCCTCGCTTGTTTAAATAACAATAGCAGTTTTGCAGTAGGTTTGCTAGCTGTGTTATCTCATCATGAGTTTAGAGTAATCGTATACAAAAAGTTACTGTCAGCAACCCATAAATTAAACTTGTCTGACGTCGCAGGAAGCATCCTGCGGTACATTATTGTAAGTTACGTATAAATTCTATTGTCTGTGAAACCCTAGATTTGCCATTTTGTACGGCAGATTGCTATCTGCCGAGTAACGTTGCCTCGTAATTGCTCAACTATCTTTATAGTCAAAGCGTATGTGATTACCCTAATCATGAGTTAAATGGCATTCGTCAATTTGCAAACTTAGCTTAATCCGTCAAACGCGCAAAAGCGGGTTGGGTTAGCGCATCAACGGTGGCTCCATGATCACCCTCATAGTCCAGCACAGTGGCGTTATGACTTTCCAGAAACGCTATTTCAGCTTGTGTCAATCGCCCAACTTGTTCGTCGACTTTGCCGAATGCGTAAACAACATTGCTCAGGTCAAGGGTATTCAATAGCACTGTGTACCGTTTATGACCGAGTCCTGCCGCCAGCTTTGCCATATTCATATCGGTAAAATCGCCGTCACCACCCATGCCTGCTTGAGTGGCCGAAAAAGGCACAATGTCAACGCCATTTTCAAAGCCAACCATACGTCCTTCTGCAAATTCTTGCCAAACTTCGTCGGGCATGTCTAGTCGCCCAACCACCACGACATAGCCGTTGGCGATGTTGCCTTGTGTAGCTAATAACTCTTGCACAACAAACGCGCCAAAGGAGATGCCAACGACATAAACTTGTTTTCCTGTATCCTTATAATGTTGCACGGTCTGTGCCAGCCATTGGACGCTTTGGGAATCGGCCGTTATTGCCTCTTCAAACGTAATCTCTTGTCCCACGAAATCTTCTGGGCTTTTTGTCTGCGCCTGATGCACGCTGACTAACAGCGTTTCAGCAAGATTCACCCACGGAAAAATAGCAAAAAGTTCGTCTGCTGACAATTCAGGCGCTGGCCCACCCTGAGCATAAATGAGTACAGTGTCTGCTTTTGGATTGCCAAAGGCAACGGCCTTATCGCTGATCGCTTCATGCAACACGACAGGTTTTTGTGACCTCTCTGCTGTATTTATACAACTCACCAGTAGCATGAGCAGGAGTAAGTAGCTGGAAAGTTTTATGAACATTTAGTTGCTTGCAAAATCCGTCAGGGCTTTCCCTTCAAGCCGATACCCAATCCACTCGCTTTGGGCAACTGCGCCCATTGACTCGTAGAAGTCAATCGCAGGCTTATTCCAATCCAGAACGCGCCATTCAAAGCGGCCATAGTTATTCTCGACTGCTAAGTTAGCCAAATATTTTAAAAGCCGCTTGCCTGCACCTATGCCCCGATAAGTTGGGGAAACATAGAGGTCTTCTAAATACAAGCCATATTGACCTAGCCAAGTCGAATAGTTGAGAAAGTATATGGCGAAGCCGATTGGTTTTCCGTCGGTCTCACAAATAATGGCTTTGGTTGTCGAGCTGCTGCCGAAAACTGTATTTTCGATATCTTCAACGGTGGCGATGACTTCGTGTGCGGCTTTTTCGTACGTTGCCAGCTCTTGGATGAAGCCAAGGATTAAGCTGGCGTCGTTAATGGTTGCGTCTCTAATTAGTATGTCGGGCAATTTTGTGTCTCCGTTTTTTAAGTGATGGTTGGGGTAGGTTTGCTAGGTGATTTTCAATCTTTTTTATAGGAGGGTCAAGAAACGGCCGATTTCTTCTTCTGTATTAAAGAAATTAGGACTTACGCGAATCTGGCTCCCACGCAGAGCAACAATGACATTGTTTTCTTTCAATTTGTCGTAGCACGCTTTGTTCGCAGCGTCAGACCCCATCGTAAATACAATAATAGCGGAGCGTTCACTTATCTGCTCAACAGGCGTCACAATTTCAATATTTTTGGCGCGTAACCCCGCAATTATTTTGTCGGTTAATTTCAATGCCTGCGCGTGGATAGCAGAAATCCCAATTTCCTGAAGAATTTCTAAACCAGCGTGCCATGCGTGGACAAGCGAATAAGCAATCGTCCCCGTTTCATAGCGACGGGCATCTGGAAAGTAATGTAGTTCTCGGAAATTTCTATCAGCCGCATACATACCTGGCAAAACTGGCTTAATGTTTTCTTGTGCGGTTGCATTGACATACAAAAATCCTGTGCCAGGCATGCCTAATAGCCATTTGAAGCCGCCACAGGCAAGAATATCAATGCCATCGTCGATCACATTTATGGGACAGACGCCCGCTCCCTGAATGCCATCGACCATCAAAAGCGCACCTTTGTCATGCGCAATGTCGCTTAGCATTTTGAGGTCAGCTCGGAAGCCCGTATTGAAACGGACAGCAGCCGTTGAGAGGATGCGCGTATTTTTATCGACCATACGCGCTACTTTATCTGCGTCGACGCGCTCATCGTCTCCCACAGGCACTAAGCGTACTTCCACGCCTTGTTCTTCCAGAGCCAGCCATGGAAATGTATTGTTCCAATGCTCATCCATAGGAAGCACAACGTTGTCCCCTTTTTGCCATTGAAAACCAGACGCGACGATGCCTATGCCCACGCCCGTGCTGGTTACTAGTGCGTATTCATCGGCCGTTCCGCCAAAAATATCAGACAGCTGCTCGCGTATGACTGTACGGACTTCTGGCTTGTTCTGAGGTTGTTCAGCAACAAGCTGCAGGTACGCTTTGAGTTTTTGATGAGATTTACTGTTTAGGGGCGATTCTGCCGCATTATTTAGGAATATAGATTTTTCAGTGACTGGAAATAGTGAGCGGTATGTTGATAGATTTTTTGTCATTTTAGTTCTCTTCAACCCTATAGTCTGTAATTATCTAAGCACGGTTGCTGAAGTGCGCAGACATCTCTGTCGGCAAGTCATCAACAATGTTAGTTATACTGTTTCGTCATATAGTTCGTGATCAATACGCTCTTGCAAAAACACCTTAATTAATGATTGATAGGGGACATCCCGTTTGTTTGCTAACAGACGCAATTCATTAAGCATAGATTCAGACATACGTAATGAAATTGTTTTAGTTGATGGTTTTAGCTTAGGTAGGATAACTTTTTCGGCCTTTTTCCAGTCAAGATAATCAACCGAATCATTCTTTGCCCAAAAATCACGCTCTTCATCTTCGCTTTTGAATTCAGGAATTATTTTTGCCATAAATTTGACGCTCCTTACGACTCATTGGACGAGCCGAAATTACTCGAATCTTATTGATACGGACTGTAAATGAAATAAATAAAAGTCGATTATTATTCGTTTGTCCCAGTACAAAATGTCTTGGTTCATTCTGTGAATGCTGCCGATCATCAACAAGCATTAATGGTAAATTGAAGAAGACATCCTCACATTCGGAAGCTGAGACTTGATGCTTGATCCAATTTTTGAGGTAATTACCTTCATCCCAATCAAAACCGTTGACGCTCGATAAATCAACCATGAAAGTATATTATCAATATATACATAGAGAGTCAATGCCCTCTCTTATTTCCCCGCTACGACTTCGACAGGCTCAGTCTCCGCTAGTCAGCTTCTAGCAAGAATGACGCAACTCAAACTTTTCTTGCCCCCTTTGAATGAAGATCAAAGTAAAAAGCCGTTTTAATGTTAGGTAAAACAACTTTGTTTTGGGAATAGGCTAAAATATAGGTGTCCTTTAAATTTTAGGTTTATTGGGGGAAATAATTCCTATTTACCATTAACCGTTAATTCGCCATTATTGATTATTACTATGACACCAGAACACAAACGATTAGAAGAATACCGATTGCGCAAATCAAATTGGAAACATTGGGGACCATATTTGAGTGAGCGGGCTTGGGGGACAGTGCGCGAGGATTATAGCGCGAATGGGGCGGCGTGGGAGTATTTTCCGCACGACCATGCGCGGAGTCGGGTGTATCGCTGGAATGAAGATGGGCTGGCGGGAATTTCGGATCGCAACCAATATTTGTGTATGGGCTTGGCGTTGTGGAACGGCAATGACCCGATTTTGAAGGAGCGGCTGTTTGGTCTGACGGGCAATGAGGGCAATCATGGGGAGGATGTCAAAGAGGTTTATTATTATCTCGACAGCAGCCCAACGCACAGCTATATGCGCATGCAATATCGGTATCCTCAAGCGGCGTTTCCGTATGCGCGGCTGATTGAAGAAAACCAGTGGCGCGGTCGGAACGAGGATGAGTTTGAGCTGATTGATACGGGCGTGTTTGACGATGACCGCTTTTTTGACGTGTTTGTGACGTATGCCAAAGCGGCCGAAAACGACATCCTCCTCGAAATAGAAGTGCACAATCGCGCCAACGAAGCCGCCCCGATTCAGCTTTTGCCAACCATCTGGTTTCGCAATACATGGTCGTGGGGCTATGAAAATGGACCGATGAAAGATGTGGTGGGAAAGCCGATGATGAAGGCGTTGGGGGAAGATTGGGTGTCGGCGTCGCATTCGGCGTTGGGCAATTATGTGTGGATGGCTGAGGGTGCGGATGAGTTAATTTTTACGGAGAATGAGACAAATTATGAGCGATTGTTTGGCTCATCGCGTGCGTCGACGTATACGAAGGATGCGTTTCATCGGTATATTATCGATGGGGAAGTGGGAGCTGTGAATCCTGAGAAGATGGGGACGAAGGTATCGGCCGTTTATGCTCGCACCATCCCTGCAAACGCCTCAATTAAAATTCGCCTGCGCCTCATGGCCGAGCGAAGCCCCAGTATCTCGGCCCCCTTTGATGATTTCGACATCGACCTTGCGCAACGTCGCCAAGACACCGACGATTTCTACGCCACCGTGCAAAGCCCTGCGCTCACTGACGAAGAACGCCGCATTCAGCGCGAAGCATTTGCAGGTATGCTCTGGTCAAAACAGCTCTATTATTTCGATGTGCCCCAATGGCTCAACGGTGATCCTGCCATGCCCGATCCGCCTGAAGAACGCATGCAAGGACGCAATTCAGACTGGCAACATTTGACCAATTTTGACATCATCTCTATGCCCGACAAATGGGAATATCCGTGGTATGCGGCGTGGGATTTAGCCTTCCACTGCGTGCCGCTGGCGATGGTTGATCCTGCGTTTGCCAAACGCCAGCTTGTGCTGATGACGCGCGAATGGTACATGCATCCCAATGGGCAACTGCCTGCCTACGAATGGGCGTTTGGCGACGTGAATCCGCCAACCCATGCATGGGCGACGTGGCGCGTTTACAAGATGGAATTCGACCAAACCGACCAGCCCGACACAGAATTTTTGCAGCGTATGTTCCACAAGCTGTTGCTGAATTTTAACTGGTGGGTCAATCGCAAAGATGATGACGAGAACAATATTTTTCAAGGCGGTTTTCTTGGATTAGACAATATTAGTCTGTTTGATCGCAGCCATATGGATATTAAAGATGCCCATGTGGATCAGTCTGACGGCACGGCATGGATGGCATTTTTCTGCCTCAAACTTCTGCGCATGTCGCTGGAACTGTCAAAAACAGACCCGATTTATGAAGATTTAGCGACTAAATTCTTTCAGCATTTTTTGGCAATTGCTGAAGCGATGTCGGGCGTTCAGCGCGAGGATGGGCATGGCCTGTGGGATGAGGAGGATGGCTTTTTCTATGATGTGTTGCATCTGGGCGATGGTCAAATTATTCCGCTGAAGGTGCGCTCGATGGTTGGGTTGATGCCGATTCTGGCGATTGAGTCGATGTCGGAATCGTTGCTAAATTTGCTCCCAGATTTTTCGCGGCGCATGGAGTGGTTTATTGAACATCGGCCGCAGTTTCGCGACAATATGGCGGTGACAGGGGACAAGGGTGAGGATCAGCGGCTTTTATTCTCGATTCTTACGAGAGAGCGTCTGGAAAAGGTGCTGCAATATTTGTTGGATGAGGATGAGTTTTTGTCGCCGTACGGTATTCGCTCGCTCTCAAAATACCATGAAGAAAATCCTGTGTCGCTGGAAATTGGGGATAAGGTTTATGAGATTGGCTATCAGCCTGCGGAGTCGCGCACGAGTATGTTTGGCGGTAATTCGAACTGGCGTGGGCCGATTTGGTTCCCGATTAATTATTTGCTGATTGAGTCGTTAGAAAAGTTTTATACGTATTATGGGGATAGCTTAAAAGTTGAGTTGCCGACTGGCTCGGGGAATTGGGTGAATTTGCTGATGGTGGCGCAGGAGTTGAGTGATCGGTTGAGTAAGTTGTTTATGGAGGATGAGGATGGAAAACGGCCGTTTAACGGCTCAGACCCAATCCTACAAACCAACCCCCTCTGGCGCGACCAAATCCTCTTCCACGAATACTTCGATGGTGACAACGGCAAAGGGCTCGGCGCGAGTCACCAGACTGGCTGGACTGGGCTGGTGGCGAAGCTGTTGAATGGGGTTTGGTAGAAAAGCTGAATTGCGAATTGCTAATTATGAATGACGAATTGTGAACTGAACACACTTTTCATTCGCAATTCTAAAGAAATCAAAGACTGTTTTTAATCGGATTGACCATGCCAAGGGTATTCTAACTCTAGAATATAAGGCCAGTCAGATTTGTTTGGTAATGAGTTAATTGCGGCTTCGTACTGATCTTTTGTAAGGAACATGCCGCCAAGGTCATGCCCTCCATTAATTGCATAAAATCTTGTGTCGGTGTGTTCAAGTTGGAGATTAATAACGCTAAAAAAGGCAAACGCGGCCTTCTCCCAACTTTGTTCCTCGTTTTCTGGTATAAAGATTTCAAAAATTTTCCCTTGAGAAGAAATATGATAAGAGGGTAAATTAGCGTCAATTATTTCCTCAACAGATGCAGGTTGAGAGACGTATTCAGATAATGTAGGTTTTAAATCTTCATAGGCTTGAAGAATTCCTAACTCTGCTAGATTTTCTGCATCAAGAAATATCAATTGATCATAGTCTAGCTCAAAATCTGGGATTTCCTCTGAATTTGCAGAGCATGATATTCCCAGAATAGTTGCGAGTATAGTTATGGCTTTTTTCATGTTTCCCCCAATTTTAATCAGACATGTCGGCATCTGACACGACCCGTTCTATTTCCCCGTTTTTATTGGCAACAAACTCAACTGTACGAACAGGGTCGCCATTCTCAATAGATTCAATAGCTGAAAGCACATTATCCGCGATTTCTTTGGGTAAATCCCATTCATCTGTATTGCGATTGATTGGTAATTTAGAACTCATCTTTTAACCTTTTTGCCTGTTTCCCAATAATATTTTCTTGTACATTTTTTGCATACATTTCTAAAAGCCAAATTTGTCCTGCTGAATCCAAGTAGTAGTAAATAATTCGTAAACTACCACGTTTTCCTTGCCCCTTTAGATTCCAGCGCATTTTACGTACACCGCCAGACCCTTTGATAAAAACGCCATTCTCTGGATGTTCCAGTAGGTGAAGTTGCAAGTCTCTGTATTCATCATCTGATAAATACAGGCGACACGCTTTTGTGAAAGAACTTGACTCTATGAACCCTAAAAACATGCTAATATTATACGTCTTTGACGTACCGTGTCAATTGTAGACATTTGTTGATTATGAATGACGAATTGTGAATGAGCCGTTCGGTTCGCAATTCACAATTCGCCATTTACCATTCACAATTAATCACTTCTTCCCCGCCTCACTCCGCGCCTTCAACGCCGCTTCTTCGCTTGGACGACGCAAGTCGCGGTTTTCTTGGCATTGGGCAATATAGTTCAACGCTTCTTCTGGGGAGTCAGTCAGCAAGAACAAATCTAAATCGTCGGGCGAAATGCGGCCAGTTGCCAACATGCTTTCACGCAACCAATCGACAAAGCCTTGCCAATATTTCTTATTGAACAGAACCACGGGGAAGTTTTTCACTTTGCCTGTTTGAATCATCGTTAGCGACTCAAACAATTCGTCCATTGTGCCGAAACCGCCAGGGAAGATGATGAACGCCTGCGCATATTTGAGCATCATTACTTTGCGCGAGAAGAAGTAGCGGAATTCCATGGAGACATCGACGTAATCGTTGACGCCTTGCTCGAATGGGAGTTCGATGCCCATGCCGACGGAGACGCCTTCGCCACCAGCTTGTGCGCCGACGTTGCCTGCTTCCATGATGCCAGGGCCGCCGCCTGTGATGACGGTGTAGCCGTTTTCGGCAAATAGTTTAGCTGTGGCAACGGTGTCTTGATAATCTTTTTGCTCGGGCTTGGTGCGCGCGGAGCCGAAGATGGTGACGGCGGGGCCGAGGTTGGCGAAGGTTTCAAAGCCTTCGACAAATTCGCTCATGATGCGCATGACGCGCCATGTGTCGGATTGGGTGAAGGGGACGCCTGCTTCGTGGGGGGAGGTTAGGAGTTGTTCGTCTTGTGTTTTTTTCATAGCTGGGGACTCGGGACTGGGGGTTGGGGATTAGAGGGATTCTTCTAGGCCAACGCTTCAGTGCTTGAAATTTTTGTTTGAGCTTAATTATAGGTGAATTGTTTATTAAGCGCAGGTGGTTGGATTGCATTATCGGCCGATAATATTTATAGTCAGTTTAGATACACTACACTTTCTAAAATCATTGACACAGAAAGCACGCAAGACGCGGAGCGCGGGAATGAAACCCAATTCTTATCAGCGCAATCTGTGTTCACCTTTAGTATCAAATTCGACAAATAATTTAGTTTATAAATGGAAATTAACTTATGAAACAAATCCGTCTACTAGGCGTTTTCTCACTTCTAATCCTTTTCGTCATTGCCTGTGGCAGTGACAACGCCGCAGACACCTCTGTGGTTGAGCCGACAGCAGTTGTGCTTGACGAGACAACCCGCGAAGAGCCTGCGCTTGAACCCGTTGAAGAAGTTCTTGCGGACTCAACTGTGACAGAACCAGAGCCAACGGCCGTTCGTGAAGTCGTTGCCGATCCAACCGCTGCGCCAGACCAGCCAACCCAAGCCGAGCGTCTGTTCGACATGGGTGGTGCATCTGTGAGCATCGCTGTCGAAAATGCATACTTGCCCTTTAACTATGTGCTCTACGACACCAACGAAGCAGGCGGCTGGGATTATGAAGCATGGGATGCGATTTGTGGCATTCTCAACTGCGTGCCTGAATTTGAAGAAGAAGTTTGGGACACCATGATTACGTCGGTGCGCGATGGCAAGTATGATGTTGCCGCAGATGGCTTGGAAGTTACTGACTCAAACTCACAATTTGTCGATTTTTCTAACCCGTATTTGAGCATTGACCAGCGGTTAATGGCGCGTGCAGATGAGACACGTTTTGACTCAATGGACGCATTTAGCGCAGGTGAGTTTGTGATGGGCGTGCCGTTGACAAGTGAGTCGGGCGAGCTTGTTTTAGAGCTTTTGGGCGAGAGTCGTGTGCGCACATTTGACGTATTTGAATCAGGCATGGCTGCGTTGTTAGACGGCTCAATCGATGGCTTTTTGGTTGAAGAGACAGCGCAACAAGGCTACATTGGCGCGAATGCTGAACAAGTAAACTTGCTCGGCGCACCCGTTGCAATCCGTCATTTGGCGTTTGCATTTCCTAAAGAGAGTACGCTGATTGCGCCTGTAAATTATGCGCTGGCGCAGCTAGAGGCAGACGGCACATTGGTTAGTTTGGCGAGTAAATATTTCTCGTCAGACTTCACGTTAACCTACGAAGATATTGGCTCTGGCGCGTATGGCGCACCCCCTGAAGCGAGCGAACTGCCAGATTTGGATGGGTTAGAAATTATGATTGCCGTGGAAAATGGCAATTTGCCTTTCAACTATGTGCTGGCCGCAACGGGTCAAGTGGGCGGCTGGGATTATGATGCATGGGCAGAAATTTGCTCGCTAATCAACTGTACGCCTGTGTTTGAACCCGCAGAGTTTGGTGGCTTGATTCAAGCGATTGCTGATGGCGAGTATGACGTGGCGGCGAATGGCTTGACGATTAATCAAGCGCGGTCACAAATTGTTGATTTTTCAACGAGCTATTTGAGCATTGACCAACGCTTGCTGGTTCGTTTGTTTGAAGATCGGTTTACTACGGTTGAAGATTTAGTGGGCACAGAGTTTTTGGTGGGCACAGAGGCCTATTCTGCAAGCAATGATACGGCGATGGAATTTTTGCCGTTCGAGCAGGTGCTTGAATTTGATTCGCCACTTGACGCGGTGCTGGCATTAGAGGCTGGCGAAATTGATGCGGTGATTGCGGATGAGATTTTGGGACAAGGCTTTGCGGGTGCGAATCAGGTTGATTTTGTCGGCGAGTCGCTTTATAGCGAAATGTTTGGCTTTGCCTTCCCGCAGGGCAGTCCGTTGCTTGCGCCAGTTAATGCGGCGTTGGATGAGATGCAGATCAATGGTACGCTGAACTTTTTGGCGCAGAAATATTTCTCTAGTGAGTTTACGATTACGGAGAATGATATTCAATAAGGCAGTGGGTAGTGGAGAGTGGGAAGTGGTGAGTGTAACCTCCTAACTCTTTAACTTCGTAACAAAAATGGTTTTAATTAGTCAGAGTAAATTAAAGGATTTTCTTAGCTGTCAGCGGCGGTTTGAGCTGCGCTATGTTGAGCGGTTGAGTTGGCCGACGCGGCCTGCGGATGATAAATCTGCGGCGGCGATGGCGCGGGGGAAGTTGTTTCATCAGCAGGTGGAGCAGCATTTTCTTGGGTTGCCGCTGCCACAGCAGCCGTCTGATCTGTTTGCTAACTTTTTGCATGAGGGGCCGAAACCTGATGGGAAATTGCGGGTGGAAACGATGTTGCGTGTGCCTGCTGGGGAGGGTGAGGGAAGTTCGATGTTTATCGGCCGTTTTGATCTCCTCGCCATAACCGACAACACCGTCCACATCTACGACTGGAAAACCAGCCGTCCTCGCTCCGAAGCAGACCTGCGCGAAGATTGGCAAACGCGCCTCTATTTGGCGCTGGTTGCCGAGAGCGGCACGGCTTTGCGCGAGTCTCCAATTTTGCCTGAGCAGATAAAAATGACGTATTGGTATGCGCAAAATCCGCACAGTTCGCAGACGATTGCGTATAGTCAAGTGTGGCATAAACAGAATTGGGCGGAGATTTTGCAGATAACGGCCGATATCGCCACAAAAGTCGACGACGACACAGCATGGCCGCTCACCGATAATCTGACAGACTGTGCCCGCTGTGCGTATGCGACCTATTGTGATCGGCAAGTGAAGACGGTTGTTGATGCAGAGGCCGTTGAGTATGAAACGGCCGATTATGACACACACTTTGAGCCTGCGAAAAGGTGATTGGGGAATAGGGATTGGGGATTGGCAGAAAACTGAGCTTCCTATTTACTTTGGCTCTGCGGTAAAATAAATGCAATGGATTTGCTAGATATAGAATTTTTGCAGTCGGCGGAAGGGCAGGCGTTGCTGGCTGAGCTGGCGGGGGAGCGGATAACGGCCGATTCCCATCTCGCCATCGCCACAAAGCTGCGCCAGCGCGTCACACTGCCACAAGCCCACGCCCTCATCGAAACCACACTTTTGCGCCAAAAAGGGGTCACAAAATTTAGCCGCGCCAGCGAGATGCTCTTTCTGCGCGACGCCCTCGAACAATCGACAACCGAACTCATTTCTGCCCATCGCGCCCAACGATATGTTGGCAAATCTCATGTGGCCGATTTGGGCTGTGGCATTGGCGGCGACTTGCTAGGGCTGGCAGAGGTTTGTGCTGTGACAGGCATTGATCGCAATCCAGTTCGCCTAAAAATGGCGCAGCACAACTTAGGCGTTTACGGTCGCGCTGACCGTTTTTCACCAGTAGAGGCGGATTTGTTGACGCTAAAGCCGTTGTCTGTAGATGCCGCCTTCTTTGATCCTGCTCGGCGCGACGAGCGAGGCAAGCGCATTCATTCGGTGCAAAAGTATCAGCCGCCGCTGAGTTTGGTAGATGGCTGGGTTGCGGCTGGCGTGTCAGATTTTGGCGTGAAGCTGAGTCCTGCGGTAGATTTGATGGAGCTGCCAGATAATGTGGAAGTTGAGTTTATTGCGCTCAAAAATGAGCTGAAAGAAGCGGTTGCATGGTATGGAAATTTGGCGACGGGTGTGCGCACGCGAGCGACGATTTTGCCGCGCGGCGATACGCTGGTTGATGATGGCGCAAGCGTGGATGTTGCTGAGGTTAGGTCGTTTTTGTATGAGCCGAA
>JAYJMJ010052543.1:0-20634 GCA_036873875.1 Laminaria ephemera | reverse complement strand
CAAAGTACTCCTCAAAGTAATCGCGGGTCGCCTTAGTGACTACTGCGAACGCGAAAACATCTTGCCGGAGGAACAGTACTCCCCATGATCCAACCGCACACATGCTTGCATGCCGTCGTGGAATTGGCGGATGACGGCGAGCATTCTAGGTGGCACGCCAAAACAAGCAAGGACAGCCCACAGAAGGGTTTGATCGACGGAGTCATATGCTTTGGTGAGGTTGATAAAGCACATGTTGTACAGGGGAGTATCCTTCTTCCGCCTCAGTTCCTGCAGGCGTCGTACTACGAACATCATGTTAACCGTCGAGCGCTGGGGTCTAAACTCACACTCTCCCTCTGGCAAGATGTTTTCGCGTTCGCAGTAGTCACTAAGGCGACGGGCGATTACTTTGAGGAGTACTTTGCCGATACAACACTGTCGACACGCGGTTAAGCCACGGGGAAAGTGCGCACAAGATAACTAGTCGGAGGTATGCACCCCGTGCATCGCAGTAAGAAACCCTGTGTCCGGGGTTCGCTCTCATCGCGAGGGCTTCTGTGAATACCGTTCGTTGTGATTCCCTGCCGACACCTCATTACCGCCAGGGAACGTAAGGTGGCCGTGTTGGGCTGTTAAATGTAGTCAAGAAATAACCTGCACGATCGCAGAAACAATGGCTACCGCGGAATAGACAGTACACGATGACCAATACTATGGACGCATGCTACGGTATAGGGGTGCACCGATTATTTTCTGAGGCTCCTCGCTGGAGGAGTTCTCTGGGTCATCCAAAACGGAATTTGACGCAAATGAAACCGTAACCCGATGAACACTCCCACGACCTAGGCATTCAACGAATAATATGGTGAAAATCAACTTGTATTCCGACGATTTTGGGTAGTTCCTGCTCGCCAGCCAGAAAACACATGGGCTAGCATTGCTACCCTTAGCGTAACACGCCTCTATGCACCTTGCGGTAGCGTCGGGCGCAGCAGGAGGTACACAGTAAACACATGCACCTATCCAAACTGGATCCGACGGTTGCGCCCACCATCTTTGTTGTCGCGGATGATACCACCCCCGACTCATGCTGCGGTAGGGGTGCACCATTGTTTTTCTGAGGCTCCTCACTTGAAGAGCTCTATACGTTACCCAAACACGAAAGTTGAGAATAAATGAGATCGCAACCCGATGAATTATTCCGTGGCCTAGGTATAAAACGAAACACATAAAACAAGAACGACAATCGGACGAAATTGGGTTAAGACGTCCCGTACATCAGAAGAAAATCAGCCAAAACGTGCTACCCCCATCGTAGAACGCGTCTGCAAAACGAAAATGGTTCCGACGGTTGCGCCCACCACCTTTGTTGTCGCGCATGATACCACCCCCACATGACAGCACGACCGTCTATCGCTGAGACGCATGCTACGATAGGGGTAGACCCTGCTTTTTCTGGGGCTCTTCTCTTCAGGAGCTCTACACCTCACCCAAAGACACATTTTGAGCAAAACGGAATGTTCGACCCGATCAATAATCCCGTAATCCACCAGACCAAATGTAAAACACAATGGTATTCCGACAATACCGTGTAGTTCCCCAATCAAGGAGCCCCGCAGTCAGAAATATTTTGGCCAAGAATTGCAACCTCTATCGTGGCGCATGTCCTGAACCACTTGCGTGGGGTGCCAACACACACTGATAGTGCCATGGAGGTGACCCAAGCATTGGTTTGTTGGTGCATCAGCCCTTGTACAACAATGGCTGTAATGTTTTGCAGACCCCCTCGTCGGCGAGCCTCGTCAGGACATCCTCGCGTGCAGTCGCGCCGCTTGCACTACCTGCTTGGATTATATGGGACGACGCCGCGTCGCGTCAAAATATGGGGGGGGGGGGGGAGGGGCCCGCGGGGGAGCACCCTGTCTGACTGAGAAAGATACGGACGAGATAGTCACATTGTAGTCGAGTGTGAGTCTCATGATGACGCGTGCTACGACAGGGGTATCACAGTAGTACACTGCGGCCAAAATATTTCTGATTGAGGGGGTTCCTCAGTTGAGGAACCGCCCAACATCTTTGGATCCGACTTGACGTTTTCACTATTTTTCACCAGACATGCCTAGCCAATGAGGACGTATGCTACCGTAGAGGTGCACCATTTTGTTTTATGAGGCTCCTCGCGTGATGAGCTCTATACCTCACCCAAAAAACTGATGAAGAGAAAATTAAAAGTGCTCCCCGATGAACAATCCCATGGCCTAGGCATGTAACAAAATACATTTCCAAAAACAAGAATGACATTCCGACGGTTTGGGGTTAAGGTGCGCTGTCATTCAGAAAACGTTACGGCCAAAACATGCCACCTCTATCGTAGCACGCGTCTGAGATTGTGTACTATTTTATAGCTACATACAAGGCTTTCCTTCGGAGTGGTCGTTATTTGTACAAATACGATTAGTTTTGTTGGGTTTGGGCTATTTCGCCAATTGCAGTTATATGCTGCAGTTGGCGTAATAGCCCAAAGCTAACGAAACCAACTTGTATATGTATAAGAAACGGTAAAAATAGAAGTGTAAGTGGGTGACGCAAGAATAAGTTGTATGAACCTGAAGTACCATGCTTCAGTTGGTGTAATATATAGCCGAAAGCTAACGAAATAAACTTGTATGTGTGTAAGAAACGTTTGTATGTGTGTAAGAAATGATAAAAATAGTATCGTAAGTGGGTGACGCAAGAATAAGTTGTGTGAACCAAGTCCAAAGGCGACCAAACAAACTTGTACGTGTGTAAGAAACTGTAAACGTTGTAGTATAAGTGGGTGACGTAGGGATAACTTGTATGAATCTGGCGTATTAAGTGACATAGAGTATTTAGTTTGGGTGAGTGAGGTCGCTTATTGTACACATACAGCAGTCTAAATAGCAATAGCATTAATTGTATATATATGAGGGTGGCGCAGAAATAAGTTATATGAACGTGATGTACTAACTGACACAGTACTTAGTGTGGCGCAAGGGTTGAGTAGTGCATGGCGTGAGGATGATACAGTACGTACAGGCTGCTGTTTACAGGAGAGGATTCGGGACAGGAGGGAAGACCGATGTGCCGGCAATTACGACGTTAATGGAAATGTGATATATTTGCTGAGCGGCCGCGATTTCGACATAATAGCCAGCATAGGAATTCGGGTGCGACATGATATCTAAATATTCTTGCACGCTGTTGTAGAAACGAGGTGGGTGACCCAAAATGTGGATCGGTTCGCTGTTGAACCCGTTGGAAATGTGTAAGAAGAAGTGGTCGTGATGTTGAGAAATGTGGGAAAAACTGAAGTGATCGTGATGTTGAGAAAGGTGGAAAACAATTTGTTGCCTTACTTGGAAGTGAAGTTCAGGGTAGTGAAACACAGACCGGGACATAGCGCGTAAAAGATATGCGCCATCTCTTATCTCGTAAATAACGATCCAGGAATTATCGCTTCCGAGCAAGTGGAAGGTGAGAAGGAGGTAAATGGTTCGAGGTTATGTTTGGTGGCCGGTAGAGAAGGGGGCTGAAAGTAGGAAGAGTCTTCACTGTGGCAGCCAAGATAAATTGTTCGTATATATACGCAGTTGGCAACGTAGCAGCAGCGTAATAGGGGGCAGCTGTGCGGGTAATATAAAACGGTCATTACATGTCCGCACAGCTTTATGTCAGTCGTACCGCATAAAAAGGAAACACGGACAAATCTATTCGTGTTTTTTTAACAGATGCAGCAAAAGCAGCAAAAGCAGCGACGGCGGGGGATAGAATCCTTGGGTACTACTATAGTATTGAAACTCTCGCACAACAGCTTTAGAAGGCCAGGCGCAGCAGCAGCTAGTGGTACGTAGCAGCAGCATAATAGGGGGCAGCTGTGTGGATGCTACTACCGTCAACTATCTTTGATGTCCAAAACAAAGAAATGATCTACTATGAACTTCGGAAACTAAACATAGAAGGACTGCTGTTTGGGTACAAATATAAGTATAAAACGGTTATTACATGCACGCACAGCTTCACATCAGTCGTACCAATGCTTGGGTACCATCATGGTATCGAAACTCTCGCAAAACAGCAACAGCACCACCAGTAATAGAAGGCCAGACGCAGCAGCAAGCAGGCCAGATGCAGCAGCAGCACCAGCTGCAACGTAGCAGGAGCATAATAGGGGGCAGCTATGTGGGTACTACTGCTAACATCAGCTAGACGGCGGGGGGTAGAATGCTTGGGTACTACTATGGTATCGAAACTCTCGCACAGCAGCAACAGCACAACCAGCAATAGAAAGGCAGACGCAGCAGCAGCACCAGCTGCGACGTAGCAGCAGCATATTAAGGGCAGCTGTGTGGGTACTACTACCATCAACTCTCTTTGATGTAAATACAAACGTGATCTACCATGAACTCTTCTTTGAATGTCCGGAAAAATACAGGACTGTTTGGATACAAATATGAGTATAAAACGGTCATTACATGTCCGCACAGCTTCATATCAGTCGTACAACATAAAAAGGAAGCATAAACAAATCCATTCGTGTTTTTTAAATAGCAGCAGCAGCAAAAGCAGCGACGGCGGGGAGTAGAATGCTTGGGTATTGCTATAGTATCGAAACTCTCGAACAACAGCAACATCACCACCAGCAATAGAAGGCCAGACGCAGCAGCAGCAGCTGCAACGTAGCAGCAGCACCAGCATAATAGGGGGCAGCTGTGTGGATACTACTATTAATACCATCAACTCTCTTTAATGTAAAAACAAAGTGATGCACCATGAACTCTTCTTTGAATGTCCAGAAAACCAAAGGACTGTTTGGGTACAAACATGAGTATAACACGGCCATTGCATGTTCGCACGGGTTCACATCAGTCGTACAACATAAAAAGGAAGCACCAACAAATCCATTCGTGTTTAAAAATAGCAGCAGCAGCAAAAGCGGCGACGGCGGGGGCTAAATGCTTGGGTATAACTACAGTATCGAAACTCTCGCACAACAGCAAAAGCACCACCAGCAGCAATAGAAGGCCAGACGCAGCAGCAGCAGCAGCAGCAGCTCCAACGTAACAGCAGCAGCACAATAGGGGGGAAATGTGATCTACCATGAACTCTTTTTGAATGTCCGGAAAAATAAAGAAGGACTGTTTGGGTACATATAAGTATGAGTATAAAACGGTCGTTGCACGTCCGCACAGCTTCATATCAGTCGTAGAACATACAAAAGGAAGCACCAACGAATCCATTCGTGTTTTTTTAATAGCAGCAGGAGGAGCTAAAGCAGCAAAAGCAGTGACGGCGGGGGGTAGAATGCTTGGGTACTACTATAATAGTATCGAAATTCTCGTACAACAGCAACAGCACCGCCAGCAATAGAAGGCCAGGCGCAGCACCAGCCGGAGCAGGCAGCTAGCGTAGCAGCTGCTGCTCTGCAGGCTCTGATTGACCCGCGGAGATGACCCGGTCAAAACGGGTCAACAATAGAAGATTCTTGGAAGATTCTGAAAGCTCTTTGGTAGTGTAGTGGGTGTCGTGTGCTCTTTGCGGGCTGTTCACCACAGCAAATGGGCTTCACGTGAGATGTGCTGTTTTCAGTTGTCTATCTATCAGTTGGGTCCTTCGTCTCGAAGTCAGTTGGGTCGTTCGTCACGAACAGCCGTCTCATGGGCTAGTCAAAAAGGTTTATCTATCAGTTGGGTCGTTCGTCACGAAAAGCTGTCTTACGGGCTAATCATAACGACCCCAAATCCTGTATTCCTATTAAGGTTTATTCCTAACCCATGAGATTGGATCTATGTATATAACAGGGCTTGGCTTACATTGTTTCTCGAAGTCGGCTGTTGGATGTCGTATAGAGCTCCACAATGGAGGAGTCTCAGACAAATTAGGTGCTACCCCTACTCTGGCTTTCATCTGACGTTGGTTTGCCTCTTTCCCGGCTGTCGGTGGGGCCGTAGCTAAGCAGACGGTGTTTATCTTCCTTGCCGGGTCCGTGCTATGCTAGATTAAGCGCTTTTGGCCCGATTTTGTTTTCTACCGGCGGGGCTCCTCAAAAATGAGAAACTGGGCAATGCAACGGTCTAGGGGTGGCCGTTTTGATCCCAATTAATTTTGACGGATGGCTCGTCAACTGAAGAACTACTCTACATAAACTACTGTGGTTGCCCTCCCATTCGTGTTTTACAGTAGTTTGTGTTTTATGTCGTTAATAGCCCATACAAGAAGGAATGTTGATCGGGTCGAGCGTGCCATCGTTCTCAAGCTCGGGTTTTCGTTGAGATGTAGAACTAACTATGTATCATGAAATAGGAACACGAGAAAACTAAACATTCCCTCTACCGTGGCAAACCTCAGTCACCCAATATATGTGTAATTCTTATTTTATCTCACAGTTTTAATCTTGGTAGGCCTATTCCATGTTGTTGTTCGTCGTGTAATGACTACCTGGTACGGTAGTTTACGGAAGTAGTGTCAGCAGGAAGTGTTCCCGCGCCGTGCGCCAGGAAAAAATGTGTTGATGGATGGTGACCATCCGTACCAGGGCCACACAGAGGGTCCATTGTACAGGCAGGGATTGAGCTGTCGGAAGACTCTCTGTGTGGTAACATTCAGGGTTTAGAAGATAGGTTCCCGAAATAGGAAATCCCTCCCGTGTTTACGGAGTACAGTGGTGGTCATTCTATGGCGCCGGCATGTGCCAACCGGAAACACCGGCACTATAGAAAAACCGGCACTACTCGGCATTCTTCTACTACTGATTGTTCCCATCTATGCCATGCTATTTCACAGGCACTATAGCGGACAACCGGCACTACTCAACCAGCTCTATAGAGGGACCTCTACCGTACCCTATATACGAAATGTAGCATCAACCTGGTGTTTCCTAACCGCCACCCCAAACGAAGAAGATCACGGTCAAATGGTGTGTCCACCTGCCGAGCGATATGCCCATCGGTCGCGCGTACGTGTCGTCTGCAATGTGGCTGGTGCCTCGTTAATAAACCACGTTGCCCGCTTTACCGACTGGAATACTTGAGCTCTGATAAAAATCTGGACATTCTTGTTCTCTGAGACGCTAGCCTGGGATTTGCTCCAATCTCCCCATCAATCAACTCAACTCCTTAAGAAATGCACCCATGACGTTGTGGACAAACTACTTGTAATCACTGTTGGATCATATTTGCAGTATAAATAGTAAAAGGGTTAACGGTGACAGACTCGAAAGTAGAGATGATAGTCTCCTTCACGGCTCGAGGGCTTCACCTCGCTGCAATAAAGATGTGTAATAGAGGTGTGTATGGTTAGACCAAGACTACGGTAGAGGGGTCACATTAAGGGCCTCATTTGTTTAGAGTCTCGGAGCCACTCGTGCGCGAGATTTATAAATGTGGGTTTTTCGGTTTCGCGATATGCACCACCATGGACTTGGAGGTGTTTGCTCCACCAACAAACTTTCTTTGAGTCCGTTTTTGAGTGAGGTACGAAGCCCCTCGCGCGAGTGGTTAAATAAGGCAGGAGAAAATAGGGGTTCTCCTCGTTACCGTAACCTCGGTCCTTAAATATCCACAGTACAATAAGCACCTGAGAAATTTTAAGCGTCGCCTCTGTCGTAGCACGATTCCACGGGAGTCGTCGACAGCTTGCTGAACGGTGAACCAGGAGGTGAACAGGACGGCGAGGACCAGCAGCATGTTCACGGCGACCAAAAGACCCCCAAGCGCGGAGCGATTTTTTGCTCCCGCGGCGTCCATCTTGATCAAGAGCGCCAAGAAATTGCTTAGAAATATCACCACACAGCCCTGTGTGGTTGGTTGAACAGAGTGGTGACGATGCAAACAGCAGTGCGGGGATATTTATTCAAAATAGCACCGCACAATCCTGTACGGTTTGTTGAACAAGAGAGGTACGTACGTCATGGGTAAGGAAAGCATATCTAGACCGATCAGTGGGCGCCCATTGATGTCGAAAGAGATGGTATATTCGGTCGCTGAAACCGACTGTAACGACTCTTGCGTTGAGTGCGTCCGCGCTAGCCACTGCTCCAGGCCTCCCAGCTATATCGTGAACGTCTAGCGTAGCCTCAACTGTGCAGCACACTGGATTGGTCCGATCCTTGCGCCGTACGTGCAGTATTGGCCGTAGGTGTAGTAGTAGTAGTAGTAGTAGTAGTAGTAGTAGTAGTGGTGGTGGTGGTAGTAGTAGTAGTAGTAGTAGTAGTAGTAGTAGTAGTAGTAGTAGTAGTAGTAGTAGTAGTAGTAGTAGTAGTAGTAATAGTAGAACCAGCACTGGGCGATGGGTTCGTGAGAAGGTCCACTATTAATAATACTGCCGCAAGTATTGAAAACCCAGATACATGTCTACAATTACAATGTTAATACCTACAGTAATTTCCTTGGCTCACCAGTCGATAGAGCAACGCGTCTGTTGAATCCAAGTGGGGGCGCATGTGCTCGAACCCTAGCAGAATCCCGAAGGCGAAGATGCAAGCTGTGGCTGCTTGCACCCAGCTGCGTGGCGCGACAAAAACGAGAGCTCCCGTCAAAAGTATTCTCCGGCCGCACTCGATGACCTCGTAATAGAACCAGTCGGGGGCTGGGAATGAACACACGGCGGAAAAATACGCTGTCGTGTTGGCTTTCTTCACGCATCATTGATTAGCGCATACTTTAACGTGAGCCATGTTACGCCAGGTAATGCACCTAAAGTTCCTTGCGCAAGGAACCCACCCGTAACATTAGTTGACGTCCTCACATAAATAGCTCTATACCCTACCCAACACCCGATTATGATCAAACCTGTACGCGCAGCACAATGAACAAAATAACATTGGCTAGGCGTATAAAATGACTTTTTTAGAAATGCAGGTGGGGTTGCCAAGATATCGGGCGCCCCTTCAGCTGATAAGCCCAGCCAGTCAGAATACGTTAAGCGCAAACGACCCCCCCCTACGTACGGCAGCATGGGTCCCTTCCCCAAAACATATTGGGCTCCTCGGCTAACCAGCGCCATATAGACTGGGCGCATGCTTTGCTGCAACCCTTCATCGCTGGCAAGCCGGACGATAGCACCATCAGGGATTGCTCGCACAGTTTCGACACCAACATCCACACCAACACTAGGTGCGCCCATCTTTTGCCACAGAAACATGGAATGTAGACAGTGCGCGATGATACCACTTACTCCTACGAAACTCGTGTTTTGGGCCATGCTCAAACATACACGCTTTATAGGCACGGTGTGTCTTTCACTTTTATTCCAGAATTGAAAAGGGTTTCTTCTGTTTCGTGAAAAAGTCGAGCAAACGCATATCCACCCCCGATTTCTTAGGTGCTTTCGCGTTCTGTACGTACGACCTGTAATTTAAAAGTTTGTAATGTCGCTACAGTATGGACCCCTCAGTATAGTGCCGGTATTTGCCAGCCTGAGACACCGGCATTCCTGCTGCAACCGGAACTACCCCGCACACTGCCACTATTGGATATTGCCATTTATCTCTGACTAGCGATTTAACCGGCACTACTGGGGCAACCGGCACTACTCAACCAGCACTACTGAGGGACCCCAACTGTATCGTACACATGCGTGTAGCACCGGGTACCCGCATATATTCTGGACTTGCCGGGAATTGGATCCACTTGCCACTCTTACCGTAATCCTTCCACAAAAACCTTGATGGGGCCAGCTCCGGGTGCACCTTTCGGGCCCTTACTCTTTCGCTGAACCCTTGCAAATCGTGCGCGGGAAGCGCGATGTTGGTGTGGTTCTTTGACGCGGAACGACGTGTCGAAGGGCCGACAACGGCTCCTTTTGCTGCAGCGCCACCTCTCGGGGCTGCCTCTTCGGTTGCGCCAGGGGGGAACTCGACGATGGTTCTGCGGCGAGGGTTGAGTAACTCCCGATTTTTCCACAGGATTGCAGCGTACAGGGCGGGGATGCCGATCGGGTAGACCTTCACAAAGGCAAGGAAGTACAAGGTTAATGTTTGGAATTCAGCGGGACAGCTCAAGTCCAATAACTGAGGTGTGAAGACCGCGCCAACTGTGCCTCGACAACGAAAGGGACAAGCTGCAAGCCACCCGCGCCCCACAACGTACTTGACTCGTATACGTAATACCATATACAAAACAACACCTGCACGCTCAAATTCCACTTTATCTCAAGGTCAGCGACCTCACCAAGATCATGAGCATTGCGTAGCCTTTGAATACACTGTGCAGTCCTGAATCGCAAGATATATTGTAGTCTGCCCTGAGGTAGGTCTCCTCATCGCTAACCGCGTCGTCGCAGTCGAAGGTCTCAAACACCAAGGCAGAAACCGGAGTGAACACCTGCAACGAATTCGATGGAAAAGGCGGAATTAGTTATCCTAGGTTAAACACACCGACATCCATTAATACCAAAATATGGAATAGCGGCTGGTGTGAGCGCGATACTTCTCGCAAAGCTAGACTCCGTGTAACACTTGGCTGGTGGTTATCCCAATACAACACACCGGGTGTCCCTTTTATGACGTGCTAAACTGTTGATCTTATTCGTGAGTCGTATCTCCGACGAAGGTAAGCGGTACGAATGACAGGTTGGTCCCGAAAAAATCAATATCTCAGTCCACGTTCTAATCACGTACGCAATTCAAGGTACAACAACAAGGGTGTCCGTCACGTCCAACAAGATCGTTTTGAGCTGCAGTACCTACATCGCTACGAGGGCGGGCCCTTGCCTACATGGACAAGCGACAAAGTACCAGTTACATGTCCCAAACCTTTATACACAAGCGCCCAAGCCTATCAAAATCTGGAAAACGAAACGACCGAACCCCAGTACCCTGACCTCACCAAGAACGTCAGAAGCAACCCCGCTGCGACATGCCTCGACCAAGCAGCCGTCCGAGCCACCACGCCCGCCGACCCAATACCCGCCCTGTGCTTTGCCATCCGGTACGTCAACACCAACCCAGCCCCCAAAACTAAAGGCGTCAGCGTCGCAACCAGCAGCCTTGCGTAAAAGTTTACAGGCGGTAGGACGCACGACGCCGAGAAGAGTTGCCCGATGTCGAGGTTCACAAGGTTGATCCAGGATAGGAACGTGGAGTAGGACGCCGGGTACTCCACCCCGGTGATGCTCGAGAAGACGGAGAGGATCTGCCATACCACCACCAGGATCTTGACCTTGTCCAGCGGTATTCTCGAGGCCCAGCGTTTAATATTTCCCCCAAGACCAGAACACTTTGATCTCCCTCGGGCGTTGGTGTCCAGTCCAGCTCTACCATTCCGTTGTGCCACCCCACCTACGCCCCTGACAGCTTCTTCAGTCGAGGTTTGGGCAAGGGAATGGACAGGTATCCTCGCATCACTCTCGTGTCTTCCCAGCGCGTCTGGACGTCCGACAGTGGTTTCTTTCCGGACAATACCTCCCGGGTTCCGGGCGTCCTCCCTCTCAGTGACGTCGGGCCATGGATTTGTCGACGGCGATACTCCACTGATTTGTCCGACAACGTCGTCGTCCGCAGCGCAACATGGAGGCTCCCAGTTAAAGTCAAGCGCTGGATTGGTGGTGGTGTTAGAATGTATATGCTGCGCGTTGGCTCTGTTGTGTGGGTCGTGTCGCTTCTGCATGCTGGTTCGCGGTACAGACCCAACTTCGGAGATCGTGCCCGCCTTTGCCACTGTCTGAATCACCTTCTGGCGGAAGATGTCGACGGCGTCGAGGCCTCCTACAAGGAAGACGACGGCGAGTAGCAGGAGGAGAATGATCACAACTGAAGTGAACGCGCCCGCCGCGATGAGCAGGTGGCCTTTGGGGTCGTCACAGGAGTGGCAGGTGTTGCCGGCACCCCTCCCATACCCTGCCGAGCACACGGCGCAATCTGAGAAGAGGGTAGGAATGTCGAATAGTAGATGGCGAGAGTTGAGGAGGATAGGTGGGTGATATGTAGTAGCAAAGGTTACGTCTTGACTCGAGACGAGTTGCAATAATATCCATATGCAATAGTAGAGATGCTGGGTTCGTATAATAATGATTCGCGGACAATACCGAGCGTCATACAGCAGTAGCCTTGAGGCTTACGGAAGACGATCCTTCATCCAACGTCTCCGTAAAAAATGGGCAAATGTATACGTGTACAAGGCTTTCCTTCGGAGTTGTCATATTGAGGGTAACGCAAGACAAAACATTGTCGTATGCACTCACGGTAACCAGCACCTCAGCAGCATCAGAGCAGCAGCATAATTCATGGCGGCAGCAGCAAATATCAACGACAGCAGCAACTATAGGCTCACCCAAAACATTGGAGAGTGCACGGATACAAATTTTACATGAAGAAATAATCTAAGATAAACGTGTACGTTTCCGATTTTTGTATCACACCGGCACTTACTGCCGTATATAGCACTTACAACTGCTGTATAAGCTGCCGGCCAGAACCCCGTGTTCGTACGCACAAGTATTACTGCTGTAAGTACACTAGGTGCCCTTTTATATAAACCGGTGTGTGACATGCCTATATACCGACATTATAGCCCCCCAGGTTCGGGTCTCGTCGTTGGGTTCCTCAAGGTCGTGCCGAGCTTTGGGTAAGATCATGCCGACCGGCATTATTCGTGAACAGTGCTGATTCGGCATCATTTGCGATTTGGGATTCTTCGATAATGCAGATACCGGCACAGCAGCAGGGGATCGTACGGAATGCGGTACACTACGTATAGTACTAGTTTGGTACAGTATCCCAACAAGGTCTCCTTGTACTGAAAATATCACCGATGTACACTACAATACTGTACTGTATACTGTTACGTGTTTCTCGACTGGTGGTGCCGGTAGGTGTACTGCTGTTGCCCTGGTGTTTGTGGGTGTGCACATGTACAGCAGTAGTGGGTAGAATACGCTGTTCAGGTCGTCACGTGGAGCTAACTGTACGTCAAGTGGGCGTCGGTTGAGCTGTTTTCGCAGAGCTGTCTGAAGCGAGGGAACGTCTTCGGCAAGCCTATCACTGCCCGCTCGCATTTTCCTTCGGCTTCCTCCGTGGACTCACATGGCCCCTTGTACCCACGCCGGCAGTAATCGTCCGCACTCGATATCTCCGTCGCTCCAGCGCATGCATGCGAATGAAAACATTCGTGCACCACTCTGGAGTCTCGGGCCGACCGCCAGTAACCCTGCCGGATGGGCAGCGAGGCCAACGTCGCCCCCGCGCTCTCGCAATTTACCCCTTCATCCCCCTCGATGGAAATGCACTGCTCGCACGAGACGTCATTGGTTTGGTTCGCCAGTGTTGCGGCGTATTCGAAAGAAGAGCAGAGGTAGAATGTCGACTCCACCTCCAGCGTAATGTTGGCTGTCGGGTTCGAAGTAGCGCTGGCGTTGCCTACAGACGTAAGATGGAACCGGCTGATCAGATCCCCGCCAACGTTCTGCCCCACTGGGGTACCGGTAACAGCAACAGTTATGTTACTCCCAGGTGGCAGAATGCCGCTGGACGGGACTACGCTCAAGTTCAGGCCATTAGCCTCGAAGGTCAGGTACCAGATGGCATACGACGTGCCGTCTCCCGCCGCCGACACCATTAGCTCGAATGACACGGAGTTCGGGCTGTAGGTTTCGTTGTCTGGGGGCGTCTGAAGCCTTGCGGATAGCGCGCCGCCGCCGTCCAGACAAGTGCTGTCACCCTCGAGGCACTCGCACAGCACTCCGAGTGTACTATCAACACACTTCCCTGGACCGCAAACATTGAGACTGCTACAATCGAGAGCCCGGTTCACAAGCGTCATTGAGTGGCTAAGGCTACGGTCGTGCGTGAAGGTGCTATCATCGACGACGGCGTTGCGGATCGTTGCGTCGGAGTTGAGCGAGAAGACCGCCATGCTCGCGAAGCTCGCACGAAAGTCACAACTATCAAGCAGAAGCGAGCCGGCGTGTGCGTTCCTGTGGTAGATAACGGTGTCTCCGAGCCAACCATCGAACACGCATCCTGTTAACCTTAGCTCAGACGTGCTCTCCGATTGTATCGCGCGGTTGGATGAGTCCTCTTCAAGGTCACCTCCCGTTTGAAACGTTACCCCAATGGCGGCTACGGAGCTGTCGGTCATGTACACCACGCTACCACTGAAGGCCAGGTTGCCAGAAACGGTGTGGTTTTCTAGCTTGACACCCTCTGCCCCCGTCAGGTATAGGGCGGCGCCTTGGAGAGCCCGGTTGCCGATCAAGTCGCAACTAGAGTTCACCCACATGGAATCTCTGGCGTATATTCCTGCGCCTTGATCGCCGGCGTTGTTGGCTCTGATTGTGGCGTTCTCGCAGGTAAGGCTTGCCCCCTCGTATAGAAAAATGAACCCGCCGTAGAATCTGGGGAAAGCCGCGGCAGACGACGACGCGTAGGAAGGGCGGTCACAATTAAATAATGAAAGTGGTTTTCCCAAACATAAGGTATTCGCACAGCGCGGCAAAAGGCTTTAACCGGCGACGGGATTAATTCTTGATCCATGCTACGACAAGTATAGCACCTAAAATTTACGAACTTCCTCAGTTTTGATGAACTTCCTGCCTCATCAAAAACCGTGATGTGGAGGAACTGAAAGCGCAACGCGAATACCAATTAATAGGTAATACATTTCGAATGCTATTGTATAACATAAAAGGAATTCCAGCGATAGCTGGTAGCTCCTCTGTTGTTGAGCCCCGTCAGCCACGAGTATGTCGGCGAAACAGTGCTACCTCTGTCGTAGCTCGCCACAATCAACAACAGTCGTCAGCAACGTGAAGGGGAACAACCGTATCGCTTCAAGGGTTGGGATTCCTCCTCAATCGAGTATCATCTGTTGCGCTGGGTAACACCAATGTGTCTCGCAAACGCACAGCCCAAGCAAGTGAGAGGCTACTCTTTCACCACTAGACCAGTTATGGTGAGCCATGCTACGGCACAGAGGGGTCACCTTTGTGTACAACCTCTTTTGTCAGACCAACTCCTTAGCTGAGACACCACCCAATGTCTTGGCCATCCCGCAGGCATTGTTCGATCAATTTTTGCGATACGCCTAGCCTTTAGGATCTTGATCATCCGGTGGCGTACAAACGTTCGATCAATCGGGTTTGAGGTGGGCTCTTCGTGGGAGGAAGCTAATAAACCATTATCCCTCTCGCGTAGCCTATCTGCTACGTTTCCTTGCGGTAGGCTTACTTTGCGGTATTGTTGGTAAACACGCCGCCAGTGACCTCCACTAAGGTGGAACTCGCCCTCGCTGCGACGACGCCCCCCGCTTCAAGCGCGATGTTATTCCTGAACGTTCCTCCCTCGATCATTAAGGTTGCTCTATTTTCGTCGCCGGAATATATCTTCACCGAGAACGCCGAAGGGAGGTTCGGGAAATGGGACCATGGAATGGGGAGATTTGAACAAAGATGTGTGTTGCTCTGATATGTACGAAGTCATACGCCGCCAGGAAACCGCAGAAACCATCGACCTCAGAACCAGTAAAAGACGTCACTCACCGCCGCAAATCAAACAGGACAGGAAATCGCGGTTCGACTGACCTCTCCCTTCACTTACACAAGTATTTTCAGGCCAGACGAGGTCTTCACACGCTCAAAGTGAGCGATATCCAACATACTAAGGAACCGTGGATTGACCCCTTGGCTTACCGCCGCCAACACAAAAAGTAGACGCGTGCTACGAAAGGGCTAGCAATTTTTGGCCAAAACAGTTCCGGCTAACGAGGCTCCTCAACTGTGAAGAGCCAACCGGTATCTTCGCAACGCCATTTCAAATTCACGGTAGTATTTGAAAGTTTTTCTTCAACTTTCTGGGAACGTTTAGGAGCGATCGAAATTTAAGCTCTCATCATGCTGCACATTATTGTCAGATGGCAAACAGAGTAATATTATTTGATGTATACCTAGGCCATGGGATTGATCATCGAGTTGCACTTTTCCCCTCCCCAGAATCTCCGTGTAGAAGAGCTCATCAAGTGAGGAGTCTCAGAAACAAGTATGCGCACCCCTATAGTAGCATTCGTCCGTAGTATGCTCAAACCAAAAGAGGCCTTGATAAGCCTAACATGAGCGGTCGCTTTACGCGAATAGTGAAGAGACCGCGATTTACCCTGCCATTGGCCATGAAGTACTCGAATGGCCGAAACGAGGTACTCATATTGACGCGCATAAACTGGTATATTCGGGCAAAAAGAGGTGCTCGTATTGACGTGCCTAACCTAGCAAGTTTCGTGTAAATATAATATAGATTTGTGTGCGGCATCTATGCTCGACGATCGTTTAAGTTGGCATCAAAAGCCGCCGGTCGCCTTACCGCGCCGCCTCTCCTCTCCGCCTCGTTGTTTTCAAATAGTCCCCTGATGATCCTCACTCTCGATGCGTCTCCACCATAAAGAAAGCCGCCTTTTCTGGTGGCTCGGCAGGTGAACTCTCCCCCGTAGACGATTATCTTGCAGCCGCCGTACGCGTCTTCTCGGCATGTTTCCATACAGAACGCAACAAACAGCACTCGAGAAATTGTGAATGAAGAAACATAATTCGAGTTTTGCATGAAACAGACGAATGACCGTTTAATACAGAAATAGCTTGGTGTATTGCTGGTTTGGTGTATTGGCGTAAGGATACCTTTTCTAATACTGAAATGTGTTTGTGCACAGTGGGCGCCCGCATTTGAGAATTGTTACGTTGAGAAAGAAAGGTTCAAATTGTCCATGAATATAAAAAATTGGGTGCAAGAATTACAGTTCAAACTGGACAACGAGATAAGCAACAGTTACATAGTAAACAGCAGCGGTCAACTCCCACGCAAGGTAAGAAATGAGGCCTGTCCGGAGCGTGGGACATACTTACAAACGCCGAAAGTCACAACAGCAACCTTCCAGCAGTGTAACCATTCAGAAAACCGTGTTACGAATATTGTGCTGACAGCATGGGTACGGAACCAGCTGTGATGTCATCTCCCCTGCCGACAAGAATATCAACGATAAAAATGGTAGCCTCGTTGGCCCATGGAGTCAATGACTTGGATAGATTCCCTTCATTGATCATTGCTCACGTGAATGTGATTCTCGCGTTACATAAAGTTCCAGGGTCTAACTCGCAAGAAAAGCGTGACCACTGGCCGGACGCCAAAACTGGTGCGCTCAACCTGAACCAGCCTGCGTATTCCTGAATTTCCGAAAGAACACTGTGTATGTGTCACCAGACTGGTACTGGTATATAGCAGTTTTGATCGATAGTACAGTAAGTATGAAGTACGAGTAAGATAACTCGACACCAGGCCAGGGGTCGATGTGAAATCCAAAAGACGACGAAACACGTGTGGGACCCCGACTGGGGCAGGAGGCCTCGTGCAATCCAACGCTTGCTGTACACAACCGGCGGCGAGGCCAAATAATGCAATAGTATAATCTGGATGCAATACGATGGATAGGAGATTGGTTCCACTTCTTGGAGCCAGAATAGCTCGAATATTGTATCGGAGCCGAACTCATTCGCCTAGACCTCCGCCCTAACTGAACAGGAGGAGGCAGCCATAAAATCAAGATCCCCCCTGCCCACCCTACATGCTGATTAGTTTCTGCGTCGTGGTTTCTTTACCAATGATTGTCGCGCGCTGAGTTATGAGCGCAAAGGTCCCTCGTTCCTCGGGGCAGGAGGCCTTATCCAATACAACACGTACATCAAATGATCGGCGGCGGAGCTAAAGAATACCTGGTACAACAACAGAATCTGTAAACCACAGATGGCAATCCAACGGTATTGTCGGTAACGGTATTGTCGGTATCGTTGTTTCCATCCGAGACTGGGCACCATGAGCTTCAACGCTGGCATTCCTCAGTTGAGGAGTCCCGTCACTATACGAAACAATTTGTCGAAACAACGTGTTATCCCTATCGTCTTAATATCACGCGTGTACAATAGCTCTCACATATACAGCCTCCGTCTTGCGCCTCGTTGTCGTACATCACCGTTCCTTCGTTGAAAATTCCCCTTCCCGTGCCGTAGAAGCAGCCGCCATTTAGTCTTGCAGAATTTCGTGTACAAAAAGCATCGTTAAATGTGATCGTGCCGCTTGAATCCCATCCGAACACCTGCACGGCCGGTTGTAGTAGAAACAGGCATCGACAAAAGTTTCGAATATAGTTAACTCTTTTTTGGCCCATGTATAGCGACAAAACTAATGACACATAATGCAGTCTCATGAGCTGTGCGAGCTTGCAGCATGCAACAATAGTTCAGGCTATGTGCGTGTCGTAACATGAAACTCCCTGCTTTGTAATCCCCCAGTCCAGGCCTCACCTCGTAACCTATCAGTCCGCATTGCTCGGTGTGGATAATGCTGCAAGCGCCACTTACAATGTCGACATGCATTCTCGTGTCAAGTCCTGAAGGTGTTAGCCCTTCTGGGTCTCAGGCATACCAACGCCCACTACAGTAGATCAGATGTGGTCTTGCTGTAGTAACCGTCTATAGTGTCATGCTCTGCACGTGTCGGAAACCTCCTTGCATTGCAGATCGGGTGGACCCCCTGCTTCAGGAGCCCGAGTTGCTTCGTGTTATCGATGCTGTACTGGTAACTTTTGTTCGACATTTTTTCTGTGAAAGACAAGAAGAAGAAATCATATAGTTTGAAAAGTGGCGCTTAGGGCCAAAAGTGGAAACCAAAGAAGGGAAGAAAGGTAATGGGAGCAGACGAACAGAGATGGAAAGTAGTGATCGACGTAGGCAAGGCCGTCATCTGATCATCACGGGACAATGCCCAAGCTACGGACATATGTACTCTGCGGGCTGTTGTACAGTCCGTCCTACAGTAAAGTTCCCTGCTGCGTTCCCTGCAACGTTCCCCGATACTTGTGGTGGTAACCTAGTTACAACTGTAATATACAATACACCGTCGATAAGAAACAAACCGAGTTTCTCCGGTTATTGTATTCCTCCGCATCTAGAATAAGATACTCAGCGTACTCATGCGTAGTGACTGTACATCAACTAGATACAAGTGGGCTACAAAGTCCACATTCCAATTCGCCCCCTTGATGAGAAGTCAGCAGCTAGAGGAACCTGATACTCAAATAATACAAACAAAAATGGTAAAACATATTCCGACCTGTGTATGAAAGGCGGCAATCTGGATGTAGTCATGTCACTCAAAGAATCAAGATACGAATACAACAACATATGCAGGCCTGTGCATGAACAGCGGCAATATGGATGTAGTCATGCCGCAAAATATTCGTGGTGTAATTACCAGCGGTAAATACTCTAGAAAAGGAGCGAAAAGGAGCGCAAACCAGTCTGTTGGGTGTTCAACATGCCCCCTGAATTGATGCCTAGAGCTACACGAAACCGAAGATGACGGAAACATGCCGACGCTCGCCAAGTACAGCGAACAAATGCGTACTATTCAATTTTGTGTATGTACGTGCGTGCTCGAAATAAGTCTACGAATACAGACAGTGCGGCAATAGACTATGGCGGGTGTAGTAATATCACAAAAACTACTCGTGGTGCTAATTCGTTGACCAGCGAGTTATATCCTACAGAAGAATGCGATAGAAAGTATCTACTGTACGTTTACTGAGCCCCCTCAATTGAACCCTAAGACAAAACAAGATATCGATAAAATCGAATAGAAACTGTGAACGAATGTTGTTGTTGTTGTTCTTACATAAACTCTCGTAATCAAGCCCGTGGTAACAGGACAGGCTCCAGTCATTCTGGAGTGGAAGAATACCCCAGGAAAAATAGAACAAACCGGAAGTGGTACGCGCATATATCATAGCTGAAGCAAGTCGTACATCCGCCAAAAAATACATGAAGAAAGTGAAGTCGGAAGTCAGCGTACGTACGTATCAGGCCCATACTGGTACATGCGTTTCAAGACTCGCAACTGAAACCGATTACACCGCCTGCCACCAAGGAAACGAAATAATGTACAAATTCGAGGAGAAAAACAAAAAACAAAGAAAGACAGAAAGAAAAACGAGAGAAATAGAAACCGAAGCAGGAAGATATTCCGTACGTAAGAAGTTACGTAGACTCGCGAGCAGGGGGGTTGTACCGAGGTAAAGGCAAACCACACAGCACTACGAAAGAACAAAGCGCGCGTCCGAAAAATAAGCAAATAAATCAAAAGACAACCACGTACTACCCGTAGTAAGTTAATACGTACTTGAGCTCGCCAGCAGGGGGGTGTGGCGAAAAATATCACCCAACCGACCAGCCGGCGCTATCAATGCACTTGTGTACGAATGACCCGAGGCAATTGGAAAAAGAAGAAAGCAAAGAAAAGAAAAGAAAGCAAGGAAAGAAAAGAAAAAACTCCACAACAGCAGATCCTAGGAACTGACATACACAAGCATTGGGCACATAGAAGGCATCAAGTGCACAAAATAGACCGAGCGGAGAACACAGGAAGGCGAAGAAGTCCGGGTGGCCTTACACTAACTACTTACGGCCACGGGGAGGCACACATACGTCAGGACGATGATGGCCAGACCCAGACTTCAGTTTCTTGGGCAGGACACCCCCCCTCTGTTTGATCGCTCGTGACTATGAGTCGAGATAGCTATTTCAGGCTAACAGCGTTAGTCTTCGAGCAGGGAGGTCAGATGGAGAGTGCCCCCCCCCCATGATGCGTCATCACCGCCGCATACA
>JAYJMJ010052451.1:4920-20645 GCA_036873875.1 Laminaria ephemera | reverse complement strand
CGCTTTCCGCAAGTCAATTTTTAGCACAAGAAAAAGTCCCTACGAGTACGAGTATGCACTCGGGGGGGCTCGAACCCATGACATTGACCTTAGTGGTTACGAGGTTAACCCACTAGACCATCGGGGACACCTATGTGGTGTAGT
This sequence comes from Laminaria ephemera, assembly GCA_036873875.1. NCBI lineage: Eukaryota > Phaeophyceae > Laminariales > Laminariaceae > Laminaria > Laminaria ephemera. The sequence continues at coordinate 20,501 of JAYJMJ010052451.1, read as the reverse complement.
GGGTAGTGCTATATGGCCAACATTGTTTCCTGGGCGACGCCTGTTGCAGATACGGGGGGGGGGGGGCGTACTCGTTTGTTGCCTGCCTTAGTCATTTGACCATTGACCACGCATCCCTTTCGAGACAGAGCATCGGGGCGGGGGGGGGGGTGGGGGGAGCTGCGCGGTAAAAGGGGAGCAGGAGGGCTGGGTCAGTACAGTGCCACGAGGGCACAGTAGTCAACGTGCAGTTGCGTTGGAGGGCGGCGATTTTGTGGATTTTCATTGGCGAATGACGACGGAGAGATCCGGGGTAGCGGCAATTGTTGTTGTAGCTGCGTGTGTATGTCACCGGGGAAGTCCTCAACGTAGCATGTGAAGGTGTGGAGGGGGTGATGCGATTCCTGAGAGGGAAGACCCTCGCGCCGCACACTGGCTAATGGCGATCAGGTCCTAGCATTTATCGGCGAACCGCAAGGCTCATCGCGCGGCTGGGCTATGATTCATCCAGAGGGCGGTGGCATTGGTAGATGTAGGGGGTCGCAAACGTAAACCACTCCATTAATAAGATACTTGAAACGAAGTCCGAGAACGAAGTATGAAGGGGGGTGATTACTTCATCACAGACGCGGCTAGAGGTATCATATCCATATATTCATAAATAGGACGGTCATTGTCTGTTGGGGCGCGCGGAGGATATACGGGGGCTTCGGATGCCAGATGGAACAGAGAGCTTTTAGTGTCGGCACTCCATGTGGCTTCGTGCGGCTGATGCTGTAACCGTCGTTTTTGTTCGTTATGGTGTGTCCCTCTGGAGCCCCAGAACCCAGAAGGGTTCCTCGTAGTGCATGCTTCTCGCTCTCACGCTTCCCCCCCGTATCCTACACTACGTGCTGCCGCAAGACAACCGCAAAACGCAACCACTGGCTATTCAATCATTTGCTCTGTTTGGTTCGTTGTACCGGTGTTCTCTACGAATTGATACTGTAACCTTCCACCACCTACGGCCAGAGTGCGGTCGCCCGTGCCGCCCCACTACCAACTACCAGCATAAACTATGTTGCCATTGCAGTAGACTTGATCTTACGTACGCCCAAGAAACATGCATGCCATAATGTTTGACGGAAACCTTAAAAATGAGTTCCGGGAGAGAGAGACTATTGCCAGTAGATTTGATCTTACTTACGTACGTCCAAGAAACACGCCATAACATTTGAAACATACTTTTGGTGAAATAGAGAACATATTTTATGTTTGAGAACACAGGTTTAGGTGACCGATGAAGCAGAAACCAGGGCAGGCTGCTGTTTGATTAACCATCATCACCGTGACGAAAATAGACCCGAAGCGTGAATGTCTCTAAAAACGACAGTAAGTTTTTTTTTCCGTTGTACCTGGTACGAAAATGCAGTAAGTGTATGTTGCCTGTATTATTGTGACTATTTTAACTATTTCACCATTATAATGTGACTGCATACACTCAACAAACTTAATTTCAGACATTTTTTTTTGTACTTCTGTGAGCATTCGCCCACACTAATCCTTAGTGCCCGCCCTAAAACGCGGATGGACGTACACAGATAAAAAATCGTGAACAAAGCATAGGATGTCGTTGGCTTGAAGCAACAAATATATAAATAAGTATAAACACTTTCATCTATATACTAACTTACACTAAATAAATTCGTCGGCCTTAAGATTATGCGCCGCAAGAAGAAGTATATTACCTTGTTCTGCGGTCATTTTGTTGCACTTTTTGGAGTTGACAATCACGATGACAAAACCTCTACTACGTGGTAGATCGCAGGTTAACAAACTGATTGATGCATGCAGTGTTGTTGTGTTTATTTTGTCTTGTTCCGCCTGCTCCTGCGCCTCACTCTGCACATCATGTAAGACTGCCATGCTGCCGTTGTTCCGTTGCATTCGATGCGAGCATGTACTACCTACTATACGCACAGCTTCTTAACTAATTGCCTCTGCACGAAGTTGAAACTAAAATACCCACCACCACGACACAAAGCATTCGACACGCACATTATCAAGCCTTGCGGTGCGACAATACGCTGTTTATCTCTCTAACCTAACCAGCCAAATATTTCCTCAGAGAGACACCCAAGCTTAACTTGCGTACACCTCAAACTGCAGGGTCAATACACCCGACAAACAAGATCATCCGCACCACCTACTACGTATTACTCCCCGCCTTCTACTTCCGCCCCGTCTTCCTCGTTTCCCGATTCCAGGAACAACGGGTAAGGGAAAAGTAGTTCCTCGCCCTTTTTGACATCGCGCGCAAGCTTGAATACTACCCCCTCGACGGCATCCAGTAGAAGTGTCTTCGGGTCACCGATGCCGTTGAACATGTCCTTCTTGGACATGTTGGTCGTCTCTGGGTGGGGGTAAGAGGAGTTCATGTAGTACAACACGCAAGCCGGATCGGGCTGCAGATACAACATAGCGCCTTGCCTCGACACTTCGTAGCTCTCTAGAATTGTCTGGAACAATTCGCCTTCCGCTACTGGGTATCTAGGTATTCCATCGATGGCCATATCGGTCACCACATCACCAACAACATCGTCGTAAATCTCGAACGTGCCCATCAGAGGCACCCCCTGAAAATCGTTCATAGATAAATCCTTAGATGCGAAGATGCCCACCCCACCGATTGGAGACTCCTGATAGCGAAGGAGGCAACACGCGGCGTAAAAGAGACAAGAAAAATACACGGTTTGGTTTCAACAACAACGATGAATTTATCGTGTACTGAAGAGCAATTACGCCCACTATTTAGTACCTGGTACCTAGTATCCGATATGAGTATGCTATTGCCGCACACCCTCATACCGAGGACAATTTGCCCGATCCCTCGTATATGAAGGCACCCGCGCAAGCTTACCCCGACGAAGTTATGACACTGCACAACGAGCGTACTCCGTGGCTACACAGATAGGCGCATACGTTCAATGGTGGGCACACACCTAGACGCCTTTTTTTTTAACATAATAACCCGTTCATCCGAAAAATGCTTGCTTACCTTAATCTCGATGCCCAACATGCCACCAAGTTTGCTCGCGCAGTCGCGATGAGCAGCAAGGTCATCCTCAACTTCGCTGTCGTGGCAGTCGTCCATGTTCGCCTCGGCGTGCGCCGTCACTTCCCGTGCTACTGAGTCTGATATGTTCGTCGCCGGGACGCGACTAGGCAAGAGCCCCTGCCCCACCATTGTGGGCGCCTGATTCGACTCAGGGAACCACCCGCGCAAAATCGCCAATGAGCAGGCCGCCTTCAGCTGATCCTCGACCGCCTTCTCTTTTGCTGGATCCGATACCAACGCCGTGAACGTCCTTCCCTGCCCAAGCACAAGGGGGGCAATTTCGTCCCTGTCCGCAGCGGTAGCCAAGACCTGGTCTCCGGGCTCGGAGAACCTTTGTTAAAAGAAGTGGGAAGGAAGGGCGTGTTAGCCTGTTGTATCCACATCGTGATATTTCGCTCGACCTCGTATTATGTGCAGCTCGATAACTACTGCATTCTAAGGCAGATGATGTAGGACATTAAACTAATCAGACAATATCAAAGAAGCTCGTCACGAGCAGCCCTATTCCGCACCCAACAAAAGACCTTGACAATACAACGCAACCTGAGGCCGAAACCTAATTCCATGGATTAGGTATCTAACGGGCACAAGGAATTGAAAAGGCAAAGCGTCTCAAAACGTTTTGTCTAAACCTTGAAAGTTGAGGATTCCCGTAAGGGTTGAATTATTAGTCTGAAAAGAGCAATTCCTACCCTAGCATGGCTCTATTGCAACTGACTCTTAACCTATCGCCGTGAACCACCCAAAACCACGAACAACGCTTATTAATTATCCAACGAACACGGCAACTATTTATTCTCACCGCTGGATAAGATGATCAGCTGCTGAAGCCGACAAAAACGTTCCAGGGTTGGGATGCTTGTCGCTCAGAACGTAGCCGATGGCTTCAAGCTCTGCCGTCCTTGGAAGTTTGAAGGCGGCAGTCGTCCGCGTCACCCTGCGCCCGGCACGAGCGCCCCCGCCAGTGCAAACAAAGTCTTTGGACTTATGAGCGATGAGCGTCGCTGAGTGCTGGGCTGTGTAGCAGTTCTTCTTGTCGTTGGCGATGCGCCCCGAGCGACCGAGGAGGTAACCGGAAAACAGGGGGTTGTCCTCTAGGGTAAAATTAGCCACAGCCAGCTCACCTGAATGATACACGCAATGAATGGGGGGCGACAGGAATTCTATTTGGTCGGTGAGAAAAAAAAAAAATTGCAATGTTTTACATTGACGTAATATTGTGCTCGCAGGGCTTGGCGGTCTCGGGAGTACAGGTACGATGGTCTCGCGCTATTACTATCCATCTATTAATAGTCTATTAATTGTCGTGGGTCTATGGTGTTGCGTCACTGCCACAATATCAGCAAAGCTTCACACTACATATATATAAACCGAACTCACGCCTCATGTAGTCGAAGTCGTACGAGTAGACACCTTCCATTGCGATGATCAGAGTGCCGTTGACGTCGAGTTTAGTGTGGAGCTCACTAAGCAGCGCACGGAGACGGGCGGTGCTGTCAGGCTGGTTGAGGAGTATGGTGGGGTCCACAGCGACGTTCAGAAAGCAGAGCATCGCGTTGCTTTCGGACAGACCGCGTGCCTTGTTTAACTCCGTTTGATCGAGCACATTGGCGGACAACTGCTTGGATACTAACTTCCTGCCCGATCATAATTTAAAGCGCGCGAGCAAGAACAATATACGAATGCATGATGAGTTGGTGCTGGCATATGTACATGATGCGAGTGTTGGTACACATGCTGTTGACGAGCTCAAATATTACAAAACACACTAATATTTTGCGTATTTAACCCCTTGGGGACTTCCGACGGAAACAATGTCGATACTAACGACTACACCATATCTATAATTAATAAAGGAACCGGTGGCGCTTGTGTAGGGAATGTACTCGAACTGTAATTAAAGGAGCTGCGCGACACGCCTTGAGCATGGTAACACTCGAACTGCTGCACGCTCAGACTCGATAATTGATAAGCTCGCGAGTCATCGTTGTTTTGTCACTTTACATTGATCAATAGTGCTAGGCGGCCCCTTACCTCACAGCCAGTAGGCGTGCCTCCTCGTCTTTCTGAGGAACAATCTTTGCAGCGGGCTCCTGCCTCTTTCGCTTGCCTGCAACACAGAGCGCCGCGTATTAACCTCGAACACTACTAAGGTTGGAGTCAGGGGTTCGGATCTCGGTATGGAGATTTCTTGTCTGAGACACGAACTGCCGAGAGCGCTTTTTAGCGTGGGTAAACACAATTCGACGTGAGTCGACGAGGGCAGAAAGTGCTGAATTCTTCTCGCGATAAAAATTAAGGCGCGTACCGTAGTGGGGAGGGGGGAGAAGAGCCTGCTAATTGACCCCGGGTCTGAGTTATGACTAGGGAGGGAGAAGGAGAAAGTAAAAGTGCGAAGATAATATTAATAGATGGGATGAGCAAAAAAAAATAAAGTAGATCGCAGCCTGGCTTTATTATTACCCCTGTTTCATATTATAACTAGGTGTCCTGTACTGCTGTCCCTCTAACAATAGAACACTACTGGTGTATACGTGATAGTGTATACCGGCACGTTGAACAGATCACTGTTCAGGTAACATTATAACAGAAATAATGTGCATGCCGGTACGAATGGTGAAGCTACACTACTATACACCACAATGAGGGTCATGGAAAACAGGAGACACAGCCGCGTTCTAATCACACCCCTCTTGTCCTTGTCACCCACGTGCAAATTGCAGCTACAACCGGCAAGGTCGATCACGGTCTCCGGGGGAGGCGCCTTACCGATGATGAAAAGGTATGACGGAGGATGAAAGGCCAAGGCTACGGTAGACTCTCTTATTTCAGCGGTAGCGCCCTCTCGTGCGAGTGTCTAACCTACTTGGACATGTGCTGCGATAGAGCTTGCACTTTTGGCCGAAAAAGAAACTGACTTCGGGGCTCCTTCATTGGGGAACTACCCAATATCGTCGGGATGCCATTGGGGTTGACGTGTGCCTTCATTGGGCATGGGATTGTTCATCAGGTTGCACTTTCCTTTTTCCTCAAAATCAGTTTTTTGGGTGGGGTGAAGATCTCCTGGCGAAAGGATTCTCAGAAAAGGTAGGTTCTACCTCTATCATAGCATGCGTATTCTTTTTCAACCATTACTATTACGGGGGGAACGTATGATCAGAACCAAAGATGGTTCGCAAATTATAGGGTGACACGTTATGGTTTGTGTTTGTCGTGGGTTCCAATTGCTGTGGTCTCCCTTAACGGTAAGCTTTCGAGCGTTTTTTTTGCTTCTCTATATGCACTGTCGTCATGGAATTATGTGTGACGCTAACGTTCTTGGGTAAAATACAGGGCTGTTCGTGCTATCCCGGCGGAGCATAGTAATCAGGACCAAAATATGGTTGTTATAAACAGTGGAACATACAGGTGTTTGTGTGACATCGTCGGTTCTGATTCCTACTGTCCTCCGTGATAGTGGCCAAGATCCGGTAGTGAAAATGGGGTTACCCACCCTTACCGTAGATCTGGGCGAATTCAATGCAGGGGTAGCACTTTTTTAGACGCGTGCTACGATAGAGGAACCACTCGTGGACGATTTTGTTTCTGAATGACGGGGCTCCTTAACCCAAATTCATTGGAATGCCATTCTTGTTTTGCAATCTGGATATTTTTTATACCTTGGCCATGGGTTTGGGTCATCGGGGTGTTGCACGTTCCGTTTACTCAAAATAAAGCTTTTAGGTGAGGAATAGAGCTCCTCAAGTCAGGAGCCTCAGAAAAAAGAAGGTGAATCTCTGCCGTAGCATCCGTCTTTAGCGAAACTGCTTTCTGAATGACGGGGCTTCGACCAATGCTACGACAGAGGTATACACCATTTTTTTTCTGAGGCTCCTCACTCGAGGAGCTCTATACTTCTCCCAGAAACTGATTTGGGGGAAAAATAAAGGTGTTACCCGATGAAAAATCCCATGGCTTAGGCATTCAACGAAAAACATAACAACGCAAAGAAACGAAATTCCGACGATTTTGGGTTAAGGAGCTCCGTCACTCTGAAAACGTTTCAGCCGAAAACGTGCTACCTCTACCGTAGCACGGGTCCTTCTCAACGGAAGAGATCGTCGGAATGCCGTTCTTGTTTTGCAGCACAATTTGTTGTATTCTTAAGTCATGGGATTTCTTTGTTGGGTTGAACTTTCGTTTATCATATTTTTTGTGTTTCGGTGAGGTATTGAGCTCCTCAAGTGAGGAGCATCAGAAATGAAATGGCCACCTCTACCGTTCGTAGCATGCGTCGTTGAACGGGTTGGACGTGTATTCCGCCGACAACCTTCCAATCGGACATCACGCTCCCACTCGCGCCTCTATGTGTGCGCATGTGTTCTTCACGTTAAACCGTCCCTTCTACCCGCTGACATCCACCACAAACGGGTACACTACGACAGGGATAGCAGCGTTTGGTCAAAGACGCACGCTACGGTAGAGGTGCACCGTTTTTTCTCTGAGGCTCCTCACTTGAGGAGCTCAATACCTCTCCCAAAAACCAAAAACTGATTCGAGGGGAAATAAAAGTGCTACCCGATGAACAATCTCATGACCTAGGTATACATCCAAAATAATTGCAAAAAAGAAAATCGAGATTCCGACGATTTTGGGTTAAGGAGCCCCGTCGTTCAGAAAACGTTTTAGCCAAAAGGTGCTACCTCTATCGTAGCTCGTGTCGAAACCAAGTTCTGCTTGACGGGACTACTCAACTGAGGAACAACTCCACATCGTTGTTTTTTGCCGTAGCATTCGGCTTCAAACCTAGGCAGTGAGACTGTTCATCGGGGTTCAGTTTCAGGTTTTTCAAGGACAGTATTTGGGTGAGGTAGAGCTCCTAACGCGAGGAGCCTCGAAAAACATTGGTGCTACCATTAACGCAGCATGCGTCCACACCCACCCCGTGCCCGTGTTGATTCTTCATTCCAGATGATAAAGTGTTCCGGCTACAGTAGAAGGGGAGAACCTCCATTTTTCACTACCGAGTGGTTATATACCTCGGTAAAACACGGACGTAAACGTATATGTTTTGCGCAGTGTAACAGGCAGCTTCTCGGCGGCGGTGCACATCGCGATACCGAGAAGCCCGAACGCTTTAGATTGCAACGAAACATGGTAGCCACTCGCTCGAGTCCTAAACGTGGCCCCATACCGTGTAGCCTTCGTCGGATACAGCATGTGTGGTCACAAGCCACGAGACAGAGAAATGCGTCGCATACAGCGAGGAGGGTGGAGCACACACTGCCAAACGTGCTGTACCTCTTAGTATCCCTATTACGGAGGACCATGTCATAGTAATCAGGACCCACGGTATACACAGAAACCTATATATTCCACTGATTCTACTCGCCACATTTGGTCCTGGTTACTATGTTCCTCCGTAACAGTGTCGACAGAGGTATACATCGTATATAGGTAAGGAGATTCGGCCATGCATTTCCGACCGTGCCGTACCTCTCATCATCCCTAGTGTCCGTGCCGATTTCTCCCCCTAGATAGATGCAGCAACTTTTGTGATCACGAACCATGAGACAGAGATATATATCGCAGACACCCAAACACATTTGGCTATGCAATGTCAAACGGTACCTGTGCTCGTCACCCCCCGCAGGTGCTGTACTGCAACTCCATCGAATGTTCCGACGGCTACACTCCGATCGAGGATGCCAAAGACGTGGAGTGCTTGGATGATCCCTGCGAGGAGTCACAGTGCTGCGAAGCGTTCTGCTCGTACTACGCGTGCCCGAACGGGTGCACGCCCGTGACAGACGCTGCCAACATCTTGTGCGACGATGACGGGTGCACAACCGACCTGTGCTGCGACTGCGGTGAGATGCGTGCTACGAGAGAGGTAAAACTTTGGGGCAAACATCTCGTAGTTCTGAAAAACCGTGCTGTTCAACCTAGGAGCTACCTGTTTTCGTTGGAACACCACAAGTGTTTTGCGATATTGTTCGTTAAGCTCCTAGCCAAGGTCGATTGTTCATCTAGCTCCACTATCATTTTTTTCGGAAGTAGGAATAGAGCTCGTTAAGCGAGGACCCCCAGAAACCAATATGCGCACCCCTACCGTAGCATGTGTCGATAGGAGTACAGTAGATGCCCCTCTATAGTGCCGGTTGAGTAGGGCCTGCTGCCCGTTATAATGCCTGTGAAATCGCGTTTGGACATATGGGGAAAAGCAGTAGTGGCAGTATGCTGAGTAGTGCCGGCTGCCGATATAGTGCCGGTATCTACGGCTGGCACATACCGGCGCTATAGAGAGACAACCACTGTCTGACGGGGCTCCTCGCCCGAGGAACTACCCAATACCGTAGGAGTCCCATTTGTGGTACACAATGTTGTCCGTTGTATACCTAGGCCATTGATGTGATCGTTCATCGGGTTAGTCCTACTTTTTTTCCCTAAAGCCAATGATTGGGTGAGGGTGTAGAGCTCCTCAAATTAGGAGGCTTAGTAACATCAGGTGAACCCCTGCCGCATGGGTACGATGGGGGCAGCACCGAAACAAAAAAGTACCAAGACGCGTGCTACGACAGAGGTAGCAGTGTTGGACAATTTAATTTCTGAACGATGGGGCTCATTGACCCAAACTCGTCGGAATGGCATTCTTCTTTAGCAATATGAATATTTTTTTACACCTACGCCATGGGTTTTGTCATCGGGTTGCACTTTCGGTTTACTAAAAAATAAGCTTTTGGGCAAAGTATGAAAGTGAGGAGCTTCAGAAGCAAATTCGTGCGCCTTTACCGTAGCAAGCGTCTACCCTAACCACATTTAGGAAACTGCTACAGCACAGGAGAGATTATACGAAAATGGGAAATACGAAAAGCAGGCTGATATTTACAGGAACACAAGTACTCCGGGAGGCGTTGCATTAAAGTCAGGGCAGAGCGCACCCTCTCCTACATAAAAAGCCCTCGAAGCGTGCTACGATAGAGGTAGCAAGTTTTGGCCTTTTTGTTTCTGAATGACGGGGCTCCCTAACCCAAAATGGTCGGAATGTCATCCTTGTTTTGCAATCTGAATATTTTTTATATCTACGCCGTGGGTTTGGTCATCGGGTTGCACTCTCGGTTTACTGAAAATAGTTTTTTTGGGGTGAGATATAGAGCTCCTCAAGTGCGAAGCCTCAGAAACAAAGTGGTGTACCTTTACCGTAGCATGTGTCCCTCTCCCTCTGTCGGCTTGTCCGTTTCTAGTTATTAGGCTTCAATTTCCCTTCTGACCGTGTGTAGCGCCTGTTGCTCCAATCATATATACCACCCACATACAAAGATAATCCAGAGTCCAACGACTTCAGACATGGAATATTTAGGCGACATGTACTGTGCGCCCTTCTTTCGCCGCGCTCCGACACCTACTCAGGAACGCTGTACTGCAACTCCATCGCCTGTTCGTACGGCACTCCGATCGAGGACGCCGAAGCGGTCGAGTGCGAGGACGACCCTTGCCAGGAGTCACAGTGCTGCGAAGTCTTCTGCTCGTACTACCCATGCTTGAACGGCTGCACGCCCGTGGCAGACGCCTCCAGCATCTTGTGCGACGGCTCGTACGACGAGTGCACGACCGACCTGTGCTGCGACTGCGGTGAGCTCATCGGAAATGGCTACACCCTTCGGGGCTAGAGCTATACTCGCTATTTTGGGGCACAGGCAAACAAACCGAAACTAAAAAAAAAAACTAAGATCGTGCTGCCCGTCTAGCGTAAGCGAGTGGCACGTCGAGAGTTTCCGTACGGTGCTCTTGCCGTACAGATCAGTTCTGATACTAAACGCGACGCGTGCTACGATAGGGTAGCACGGTTTGGCCAACCTTCTTCGGACTGGCGAGGGCGCCTCAGCGAAGGAACTATCGACATCGCAGGAATGTAATTTGTGTACCAGGTATTATATACGCGTATGTTTATATTGGATATGTACCTATGTACCTACACAGTAGTCCATGGGATTGTTCATCGGGGTGCACTTTCGTTTTTGTCTCAAACACCAGTTTTTGGGGTGGGGTATAGAGCTCCTCAAGTGAGGCGCCTCAGGTTAACAGCAGGTGCAGCCCCACCGTGGCGTGCGTCACGAGTCATCGCTTAAACCAGCGATCCGGGCTGTGTCTTGTGTGATCGATGCTGTAATCTTCGCTTAGTGTTTGTTTCGACATTTCCCCGCCTCTTAAGTTCCAAAAAGGTTTGATCGTTGTCATGCCAAGATCCATTATTTCTCTCAACTGCCCCCCCCCCCAAAGCTATCAAGGCTTGCTGCGTCTTTCAGTTTATATTGCCGAGAGTTATGGCAAGGGTAGCACCGAACTCTTCTGAGGCTCCACAGTTGAGGAGTTTATCACTTACCCAACAACCGACTCTGAGGGAAATTGTAAGCTGAGCGCGATACACAATCCCACAGGCTAGGTATCTAACGAGAATTGTGGGAAACAACAGATCGGATCCGAAGATATTGAGTACCTCATCCGGTTAGAAGCCCCGTCAGTGAGCAAGATCGGTGCTCTGAAGTAAGCGTGCACCCTCTTCAGCTGTGTGGCTCGTTTCATGAACACTTGATTTGGGCTTGTGACATCCATTTACCCCTGTCCGGCCGGAAATTCGACACATGTTACGGGAAAAAGCTGCACCAATCTTTTTCCGAGACTCCTCACGCGAGGAGCTTTGTATCTCACCTAAACACTGATTTTGATAAAAATGAAAGTGCAACCCGATGACCAACCCCATGGCCTAGGTATACACAAAAATCATATTGCAAAAGCAAGAACGACCTTTCGTGGGTTTAGGAGCTCCCTCATTGAGAAAATGATTTAGCCGATAAGTGCTACCCCTATCGTGGCGCCAGTCTAACACCATACCTGGTATCCGCAATCTACTCTTCCGATTCACGCCGCGACTGACGACGACGGCGACGATTCCACATGAACGAGAACAGAGTTGCCGGTGTGCTGCGATTCCGTTACCTTCTCTTTAATAATGGTGTAATCGATCACGGGCTTTAAACATATTACTTCATTAGCGTTGCGACCGTATACAATTTACCCCCACCTGACCGACTAGCCCCATCTTCGCAATCTGTTGTTGCTCTGAATCGCGCTGCAACGGGCGACGATGGCGACGACCGCATAGACTTGCTCTGTACTGCGACTCCGTCACCTGCTCGATTGAAAACGACCCAATCGATAACGGGCGTGTATTAAACCCTTCGTTGAGTGCAGCGACTCCCCACTTATGTCACCCACTCCCAATGACCTTACTCCAGCTCCACAATCTTTAGCTGTATATTCCGATTAGCGCAGCTACGGACGACGGCAGTGATGACTGCACAGAAACGAGCACAAAATCGGTGGTGTATTGCGACTCCGTCACTTGCTTTGTTCGCAAAGGATCTGTTCGATGGTGGGATTTAAATCGATCCTTTACATCGTGCGGTAACCGCAACCAACCTATTTGATGCTGTGACCGCTTTATTGTCCACCCCCACCCAACCGCCTGACCCCGCCTCGGCAATCTATAATTCCGGTTCACGCAAGAACTGACGACGATAGCGACGAATGCTGCACGGAATCGCTTGTGTAGTCGAACTCCGTCCGATACTCGTTTACAAACGACCACTTCGACCACTGGTTATTTATATATTTGCCCTTCGTTTGGTGCAGCTACCACATTGTTTTCACCCCCACCCGATCGCCTAACCCCAGCCCCGCAATATATTGTCGGCGCCCCGGATGGTCTAGGGGGATAACCGCGCAACCACTAAGGTCAATGCCGCGGGTTCGAGCCACCCCGAGTGCATACTCGTACTCGTAGGGACTTTTCATGCGCTAAAAATTGACTTGCGGAAAGCGCGAGAGCGTGAGTTAGCAAAACTCGATCAAAATCGACGAGAGTTGGTAATGCTGAACACTCTGCGCGATAAAAATGAAGGCACGTACTGGGGGGGAGAAGGGACGACACCTGTGACCACGGCTTGTCCAGAAGCTCGAAAGTAAAAGTGAGATAAATATATATATATATATTACTAGCCTGTTCGGAATCGCGCAGCGACTGATGACTGCGGCGACGACGGCGGCGACGAATGCCCAGACTCGGTGGGGTACTGCGACTCCGTCACCTTCTCCTTTGCAAATGACCTGGTCGACAACGCGGACGAGGTGGCTAGTAACAATGACCCCTGCGAGGAGTCGCAGTGCAGCGAACCGGTCTGCGCGTACCTAGAGTGTCGTCCGTCTTGCACGTCCGCGGTCGGCACCACACCGTGCAATTCCTCTGGCTACACGTACCAACTCTGCTGCCCAGACGGCTACACTCTGATCGACAACGCCGACGGTGTGGAGTGCGAGGAGGACCCCTGCGGTGCGTCGCAATGCTGCGACGCGCTCTGTCCGTCCCACACGTGCCCGGACGGTTGCGACATCGTGGCAGACGCTGCTGCCATCTAGTGCGACGATTTCGAGTGCACAACCAGCCAGTGTTGCGAGTGCGGTAAGCTCGTTCGAGATTGCTGCACGTTCGTGTCACAGCCAGTGTCTGTGTGACGAGCACTTGTTGCTGTGCTCCGAATTGTTCACCGCTGGAATTTGCTAGGATCGTTGATCGGGTGAATTGCCAGGCATTCATTCTCTTCGGTAACCCAACTTATCCCACTCGCCTGCCAACGCCACACGCCTCGACGTTCTCCTGTTGTTCCTATCGAGGAGGGCGACGACTAGACAAATGTGTTGCTGTGCTACGACTCCGTCACCTTCTCATTTAAAATTTCACAATTTGGTGAACTGAGACCGGGGATATCCCATCTGTATCCCCCACAACCGCCTAACCACAGCTCCGAAATTACTGCTATCTCACCCGTATCCCACCCGACCGCCTCACTGCAGAACCGCAACCTACTACTCCACCAACCACAGACCCTGGGGACGGGGGCGGCGACTGCGTGCTGTACTGCGACTCTTTCGAATGTTCCGACGGCTACATTCCGATCGACAACGCCAAAGACGTGGAGTGCGAGGGCAACTCGTGCACGAGGTCAAAGTGCTGCAACAAGACCTGCGCTTACTACGAATGCCCGAACGGCTGCACGCCAGTCCCAGACGCTGAAAGCACACCGTGCGATCAGGACGGGTGCACAACCAACCCCTGTTGCATCTGCGGTGAGGCTTTTCGAAATTGACGAACGTCGGTGTCACAGCGAGTGTCTATGCGACGAGCTCCTTCTTTCTCCGAAGGTTTTACTCCGTGCGCCAGTTGCGATATTTGATGAGGATTTCTACACAGTACCAGCCCTTCGTTTGGCTTGGTGACGTAACTTACCCCGCCCAACCTCTACCGCCACCTCGACAAGGCACTGCTGTTCTCAATTCGGGAACCTTTCAATTAGCCCGACGTTGGCTCGGTGAACCGATTAACTCCACAAAACCACGTTAACGCCACCTCGACAATATACTGCTCTGATTCGCGCACCGACTGTCGAAGAGGAGAACGACTGCATAGAAACGACGCACTGCGAGTCTGTCATCAGGTCGTTTGCAAACATTTCATTGCGGGAAAGGTGGCCGTATAACTCCCACCCGTATCCCACCCGACCGCCTCACTGCAGAACCGCAACCTACTAGTCCACCAACCCCAGAGGCGACTCCAGACGCGACCGGCGACTGCGTCCTGTACTGCAACTCCATCGAATGTTCCGACGGCTACACTCCGATCGACAACGCTAAAGACGTGGAGTGCTTGGATGATCCCTGCGAGGAGTCACAGTGTTGCGAGGCGTTCTGCTCTTACTACGCATGCCCGAACGGCTGCACGCCTGTGGCAGACGCTTCTAGCATCTTGTGCGACGATGACGGGTGCACTACCGACCTGTGTTGCGACTGCGGTGAGATCTTTAGAAACATCCTTGCAGTCATTCTTACAAAATAGCCTTATTTCGAGAGTTGGGTTTCTCGTGTATTTTTACTGTGTAAAATCTTCGACGAAAATCATTTTATTCTGGTATCGCTCTTGGTACAAAAAATCATCTGATGAACGCATATTATATTTTACCTATCTGCTTGTGATAGGGTGAGTGTTTAAGTAAGTGCAATTTTGAACCGAACACAACTGGAATTTTCGACATAGAGGACCCCAGTAAACTGGTGACCGAGCGAAGTCTTGGACATTCTATGACTGGTAGGCTAACACATCATATCTACTCTGGTCCGGCCGCCTGAGCCATCCCATCCGGACTGTCTGAGTGTATTACCTAAACGGCCCTACGCTGCACCACGAACCGACCGTTGTTCAGAGACGCTGTACTGCAACTCCATCGGGTGTTCGGACGGCTACACTCCGATCGACAATGCCAACTCCGCGCGCTTGTTGCGATATTTGATGAGGATTTCTACAGAGTACCAGCCCTTCGTTTGGCTTGGTGACGTATCTTACCCCGCCCAACCTCTACCGCCACCTCGACAAGGCACTGCTGTTCTCAATTCGGGAACCTTTCAATTAGCCCGA
>JAYJMJ010052345.1:0-20650 GCA_036873875.1 Laminaria ephemera | reverse complement strand
GATTTCTTTTGAGTCATTCGTTTTAGTCAATTCTGTTAATGCCTCACGTAGTCTATTTTTACTAACTAATTCTTGTATTTTCTTCATTGGTGTTTCTTTTTCAATAGGAGGAATAGTTGTTTGTTCTTCTAGACGTATTTCCTCTTTTGGGAGGTCTTCAAATTTATCTTTTTCATCTAGGTCTAAGAAGATTTGGTAGTCCGTTACATCTACATAATTACCGTCCTTATCTTTCACACTATCCTTATTATCTTTTTGCACCTTTCTTAATTCTTCCATAGCCACAAAAGGCTTATCATACAAGCGAACAAATTCCGAATATTCCTCCTCTGAACGATGAATATCTTTGAATAAGTTGCGGATCTTATTCAATAAACTTAGGTCTTTTTTGGGTAAGGTCACCAGTATAGCATCCTATTTTTTACATGCTTCAATAATAGCGTTTTCCTCCTCGTCCTTTACTAACACCCCTTTTTTGTACAAATCTTCTACATCGAAAAATTTATAAGTACGAGAGATAAAACTTTGCAAAACGGTATGATGCCAAAAAGTATAGGTATATTTTATTTGTAATAATGGCTCTTGATACTTTTTCCAAAGTTTCTCTAATTGCGTTAGCGTTTTAGGGCGTTTATCTTCTGGTAATAATTCTATAGCAATAAATTCTTGTTCCTCAAAAGACTTATTGTTATCATTGTCTTTTGTACTAATCCGAAATATCATTTGGCAAGTGAGCATCAAAGAAACAAATAGCTCTTTTTCTTTTATTGTGTATGGCTCTTTTGCCCAAAACTTATGCAAATCCTTGCCTGTAAATTGCCCGTCTTGATGGATTATTTGCTGATAAGGACCATTTGTATCTCTTTTAAATAAAACATAAATTGCCTTTATTGCCCATTCTTGATCTAAAATAATTTGGTTATCGAACAAATCTTCTTTATAAAAAACAATTCCTGTTTCTACCAACCAATTTTTCAATAAAGCTTCTGGGTTTGTTTCTCCAAATCGCTCTGCAATAACTATATAATTATCTTTGGCAGTGGCTTTATGTCCATCGTATTCTTGTAGAAATGCTTCCTTTATTTTTATCCATCTTTCTGGCAAATACTCTATCCTAGCAAATTTTGTTATCGCATCTTCTATCAATCGTTTCAATTTCTTAAATCCTCCATCCTTATTTTCATGCTCTAATTTAGCATCAATATGTAAATTTTCCAGCATTGGAAACGGAGGCTGAAATTGATTTTTAAAGTCATGCCAATCCCGATGTTCTGCTCTAGGATTTCTGGGATTACTACGGGTCTGTGCTACCACTACAGGGCTTTCTCCTGCCATATATCGGATATATTTCAACCAATAGGCTACATGATGATTTTTAAAGCCTTTACTATAAAGTCTATTAGGGTCTTGGGTATAGTCCTCCCTTTCTATTTCCTTATTCCATAGCAATAGATACACCGTATCTTGCTGCATAAATAAACGATGAGTTGCATGATAAATATCTTGTCCTCCAAAATCCCAAAAAATGATAGTATATTCTATTTCTTTGGATTCATAACGCCTCACAGAAATTCCATGCGTAGAATCCCATTCTTCTGGAAATTCTTTATCTATTAACCCTTTCACTAAACAAGTCTTCCCTGTTTTTCCATCGCCAACCAACATCACCTTAAAATCTTTGTTTTCTTGGGCTTTTCCTGATTTTAATGCCTCCTTTAATTCTTTTATGGCTGGCAGAAAATTACTGTGCGTATTTTTAGTCTTATAAACTTTTAAGGAATGATTAAGCGAACGTTCATGTAGGTATAAGTATTCTAAATCAGGGAAGTCCTCTATTTTAGGCACTTCAAAATTCCGCATCCCATTGATGTTTAAATCGAGTAATTTTAAACTCGGACAGCTTCCTTCTAGCCCCTCAATATTTCTTAATTTGGTATTATGTGCATCTAATCGTTCTAATTTCTCAAATCCTTCCGGTAGGTTTAAATCACGCAATTCTTGGCAATCACTAACATCCAAATATTCTAAATTGGGTAAGGCGGTTTCAAAGTTTATTCCTTCTAGTTTTTTATTATCACTAATACAACAATAGACCAATGCGGTTAAATAGGCAGGAATTTCCAAAGTGATTGGTAAATCCGTTGCTCTCAAAATTAAGCCGACTACGCTACCTGCTTCATCACACAAGCAACTTCTGGAGTTATGATCGCCTCTAAACTTCGCCCAATTAGGCAGTTGGTAGGATTTTAATTGGAAACCTAAGTGTTGTTCTAGTTGTGCTTTTTCTGTTGGCATTTAGGCGTATATATGTATTATAGAATTATTTGTAGCCTACAAATAAAGCGACCTTCCCTTGCAGTACCAGCCGCTTTAATTTTCGATGTATTTACCTTGCTAAAGCAAGGCGGGATAAACCTCGTACTAACCAATGTTACGCTCCTATTATCCAAATCAATAATAGGATTCTGAACAAAAAAAGAACGGGATAGTACCGGGATAATCGAAAACCTATATTGTTGTTTCGATTATTCGAGTTGTTCCTGTTGCGGTTAGCAACACGGCAGTTGTTGTCATTGTTGTTGTTCCAAGACCCGCCACGAACCACTCGGATGTTTGTGCAGGTTTACCCCGTGGTTGCGAAGATACCAAAAAATATTATATTCTAATCTCTCGCTCTGTCCAAAACGAATGTGTCCTAGCCATGCGTTTAAGCGACTTTCCAAGATTCTAGGACTCACTCGCCTTTGTGCTTTCTCTTTCAGCGTTTTTCTTGAAAAATAATAAAGAAACAATTACACAAAAGGTCTACGATCTTTTGAAAATCACCATTCCTATTTTAAATAAATTTCCTAGAAATCAAAAATTTGTGCTTGGCGACCGTATTCAAAACCAACTTTCGGATTTATTGGAAGTATACATCAAAGCATATTATCTTCCTAAAAGTCAGAAATTACCTGTTTTAAAAGAAGCGAATATTCAACTAGAAATCTTACTCCACTACTTTCGCCTTTGTTATGAGTTAGGATTATATAGTTCCTTGAAATACCAATTTTTCGCAGAAAAACTACACGAAATAGGTAGAATGACGGGTGGCTGGTTAAAATCCCTAGAGAGATAGTCTACAAAAAAAAACGACCGCTACGCGGTTAAAGAAAAAAGGGTAAAAGGGTAAAAGTGACCAAGGGTTAGTACCGGGATAATCGAAAACCTATAACGTCGTACCGATTATCCGAATCGCTCCAGTAGCGGATAGCAACACGGCAGTTGACGCCATCGTCGGTGATCCAAGACCCGCCACGAACCACTCGGAGATTTTCTTGTTCTCCTGTAAGCCATGGACTACCGTCCTCGGGCGCATTCTTATAATTGTCATTCCAAACATCCTCACACCATTCCCGTACATTTCCACTCATATCATATAAACCCAAAATATTTGGCATTTTTAAGCCAACGGGTTTGGTTTCCTTATGGCTATTCTCCCGATACCATCCTACCTCCTTTAAATAATTGCTACCCGAATATTTATAAGGATATTCCTTCCAATACTTTCCTCCTCTAGCCGCATATTCCCATTGCGCTTCTGTTGGTAATCGGAATCTTTTGCCATCTTCCTCGTTTTGCTTTTTTATGTTGGGCAAACCATTTAATAAATCTAAAAACGCCTTTTTGCCTTCTTTTTCATTCCCTTTAATGATGTCGTCCCAACTGACCCTTTCTACGGGGCGGTTGGCTCCTTCAAAAGCTATATTGGGTTTTGATTCTCCCATTACTGCTGTCCATAAGGCTTGGGTGACAGGGTATTTGCCTAGCTCAAAATCTTTTTGGAAAGTGACGGGGTGGGCTGGTTTTTCCCTGCTATTCTTCGATTCGTTATCGCCCATTAGAAAGCTGCCTTTTTCGATGTTTATCATCTCAAAGGGGTAGCCGTTGGCATGGTAGGTGGTGGTTGGTATGTTGGCGGTTTGTATCATTTGGGGTAAAGGTATTAAAATTTGGTGTTTTTAGGGATTGGAATTTGATTATTGAGCCAAAACAAATTCAAATTGCTTGCTCTAAAAAACTATTTAAAAGCCTACCTTCTTTTACTGTAACTACTCAGTTGTCAGGAGCGAGGTGTCAGGGGCAGGTGGAATAAGTGCCTAATTAGAAAAAAATACCAAACTTTCGCAGCGTCTTCAAAAACGCCAAGTACAAGGTGGTAGATGCATCTAGATAAACGGATAAAAAAGAGATAATAAAATCCGTGTCTAATAAATCCGTGACTAACAATAACAGATAGTCACGGATTTATTAGACACGGATTTTATTCATTTTTTATCTGACGGTCTATCAAAGGAACTATAAAAAAATAAATTTACAAATTTCAGGCTTGGTTATACTGCTCTTGGTATTTAGAATAGAGAAGCGAGAACAGAGACTAATTCGTGCTAAATTTGGCACAATAGCTTCTTTTTTAACGATGAATCTAGTCTCTGCTCTCTGTTCTCGCTTCTCTATTCTAAAAACTAAGAACAAGAGATGAAGCCTAAATTTGTAAATTTATTTTTTCAGCGTTCCTAAGAAATTAAAATTCTTAAATCACTCTACTATCTTGCAAAACTCCTTACTAACCTAAAAAAGAGAAGTTTGATAGTAGGGACAACCTCTTAAAATGAAAAATGTATTAATTGGAATACTGACTTTAGTGATAGTATTAATGTTTACCGCTTGCGAAAAAGGGAATATGGAAACATTGAGAGTAACATCAGAACTAACTACTCAACAAGCGGTCTTAGAGAATCTCCAGAATCAGCGTGAAAAATATCAAGCTTCTATAGCTTCTTACAACCAAGTACAAACCAGTACTTCTAGATCTAACTCCTCCAATGATCTACCTTTTTCTCTAGAGGAGGCGACAGTAGGGATGTCTTTTATAGTAGATGGCGAATCTATTTATGACATACCAGACTGTACTGTAATTATAACTGATAACGGAGATTTTAACACTTATGCCGTCACTGTGATTGATCGTTTTGAGGAAATAGATAATATAGCTACCTATTCAATGGAATTTGATGTTGCTAAATCGGATAAGTCGTATCTACCTAGAATATTTGATTATGCCTGGCCGATGTTTTCTGCTTGGCCAGTTCCTACCCTCTTCTTTTTTGGCACTTGGTCGGCTGACTTGGTTGCAGAAGATGATAATCAAGTGGTGATAGAAGTGCCTTTGGAAGCACCTTTCGTATTGAATAGATTCAATATTGCATTGGATAATAGTGGCTTTACGACAGATGAACTAGAGGGAGTTGTTCGCATTACTGCTTTGAAGCAATAAGATGGATGGTAGCATCAGGGAATAATTTCCATGATCTCTGATTCTTACAAGTAAGAATTTCCTTGAAAAAGGAGGAGTGGATACTTTTAAAAGATAGATAATTAGCTTGGAAACTGGTAGAATTACGTGTCGGACACCTCCGAGGTGTCCGACACGTAATTCTACCAGTTTCCAAACTAATTATTGAGAGAGAACTAGGACTAAATTTTTAAATAACAATAATGTTACGATTACCTTGCTTAAAACTATTTCTACTAATTGGCTTAGTTGCTTGTCTCTTTTCCTGTGAAAAAGATACAGACCAACAATTACAAATCATAGATATTGTACCTGAACCAACTGAAAGAATATATTGCACCATTCAGGGCATTGTATTAGATGCGCAAGAGCAAGTAATCCCGTCAGCGCAAGTATTTGTAACAGATAAAACGACAACCACAGACGAAAATGGCTTTTTCAAAGTAGACGGCTTCTTTCCATTAGAGGGTACGTCAATACGAGTAAAGAAGGACGGCTACTTTGAGTCAAATGGCATTATCTTCCCTCAAGCAGATGGGATAACGAAGGTCAATGTACTACTAATTGAAATAGTTGAAACAGCAGCCACAGAGACGGGAAGAATTATTTATCACGAAAGCGATCATGCTAGTGCCCTGTTTCCAAAAGATGTATTTGTCCAGGAAGATGGTTCTATTTATAATGGATTGGTTACTATTAATATGCAGTATTTTGATCCCACGAAAGAAACATTTTCTCGTAGCTATCCTGGTTTTTTAAAATCTAAAGGTTTGCTCCAGTCCCAAGTATTGTTCCCTGTTGGTATGTTAAAAGTGACGGCGGAGGACGAAAATACAAGCCCTTTATTTCTAGACCAAGCTGTTCAATTTACCATGGAAATTCCAACAGAATTATTGCCTATTGCCCCAACTGAGATACCATTATGGTTTTTCAATAAAGAAACAGGTTTGTGGGTGCAAGAGGGAACAGCGCAATTAGAAGGAAACAACTATGTGGGAGAAGTATCCCATTTAACGGATTGGGTGTGCGCTTTTGGTTTGGACTATGTATGGCTGACTGGGCAAATTACCAAAGAGGGCCATCCTTTTCCGTATGCAGATATGGGAATTTCCTATCGGGTTGGCGCTAGATTCCGTTTTAGTAGTGATGTAAACGGTCATTTCTCCTTTCCTATTATCGTAGGAGGGGAAACCTATAATGCCAATTATTTTAAGACGATTGACTTAGATGTTAAAAGTAATTGTGGCAACACCTTATTTGAGGAGAAAAATATTCCACCCCCAACTACAGATTTTACTAGAGATATTGAAGTGCTTAGTAGTGGGACATTTGCTATTACTGGACAAGTGTTCTGTACGGACTCTAGCACCCTTGTGTCGGATGCTTATGTCTTGGTACAATTTGATGAAAGTAAGCATCAAGAAATCATTCCCGTGAATGAGCAAGGACAGTTTGAATTATTAATAGAAGAATGTGGATTATCGGATGTGTGGTTAATTGGCTATGATGCGATTGAACTAAACAGAAGTGAGCCTGTCTTAGTTTCTGAATCAAATACGATAGTAGCATTGAATGTATGCGAAGCTCCCTTTGAACCAAAAGTAACCTTTGATATAGATGGGGAAGAACCCTATATCATTGATAATTGTACCATAGAAATTATTGACTCCATTGATTATTGGCATTATCAATTTAAAGCGTATGACTTATTTCCTTATTTACCAGAAGTAGTGGGAGATTCTGCTATATATACGATAAATGTTTTTCAACCTAAAGAGGAAATGGAAGACGTACCTGCTCATCTATGGCGATATACACAGCCTGATATTTCTCGTTACGATGTTCCTTATAGTATCGCTTTTGGAACTTGGACTTTTGAAATTCTTAGTGAAACGGAGGATCAATTAATTGTGCAGATTCCACTAGGGGAGGATTTCCCCGGTAATCATGGGACAATTTTTAGATATGGTGGATCAGAGATTAAGACTGTGGTGAAGGGGTCAGTGTTGTTGGAAGCATATAAATGATTTTTAGAACAGAGAGTAGAGACCGCTTCGCTGAGAGAACAGAGACTTAAACGTACTTATGCTCTGATCTCTCAACGAAGCGGTCTCTACTCTCTGCTCTCTACTCTCTACTCTTTTAAAAATAACGTTTGAATACACAAGAACTCCTAGCAAAATGTATCAATAAAGACCCCGCAGCCGAGCGGGAGTTATACTATACACATGCAAAGCGCATCTATGGGGTATGTCGTCGTTATACAAAGGACGATCATCAGGCGAAAGATTACATGCAGGAGAGTTTTCAAAAGATATTTTTGAATTTAGAAAAATTCGACAAGGAGAAAGCAAGTTTTAAAACTTGGATTTCTACCATTACGGTCAATACGATATTGGCAGATTTTAATAAGAAAAAAGTGCCCTTGTTATTTGATGACTATAATTCTGTATTTGGTCAAGCAGGCATTCATAAATTAGACGATATAGTGGCGTATGGAATTTCAGTAGAGGAACTATTAATGGCTATTCGACAATTACCAGAAGATTATTGTACGGTACTCAATTTATTCATTTTTGAAAACTGGACGCATGAAGCAATTGCGAATAGTTTGAATATTGAAGTCAGTAGCTCTCGTTCGAAACTCACCCGAGCGAAACAATTACTAAAAAAAAATTTAATCCATAAACTATCAAGACAGCATGGAAAATTGGCATGATACAGACGATTTGAATGAATTGCTTGGTAGGGAGTTGGACCTCGATCAAGCATGGTCTGAATTTAAAAAAGACAAAAAGAAAACCCGGCGAATTCCCATTTGGTGGTGCTTCGGATTGGGAAGCATTCTCCTCTTGGGGACTATAGGGTACTTTGGAAATAGTAGTAACCTTAAAATGAATAGCAAGCAAGCAGTAGCGTCCGAGTTACATCCTACAACTGTTGACCCTTCTTTTGAAAAGGTAGCTTTATCCCCAAAACTAGAACAAGGTAACTCTCAAAAGGAATTACTTCCAACTACAAATAGTAGTACCGCAACATCAAGCAATACGCCTAATAAAAATACACTTAGTAAAAAAGAAACGCAGCCTTCAACTAGCACTGCTCAATTTGGATTGCCCTATTATCCAGTGGTCTCCTCTCACTCAATAAGTTCTAATCAGAGTACTCAAAAATTATCTAGTAATAGGAAATTACGAGATAAGGAGGTTATCAAATCACCAGTAGGAAAGCAGTCGTATTCCGTGATTTCTCATCAATGGATAACTGCTAATCAAGGCATTCAAAAAATATCCAGTAATGGAAAATTATTGGATAATAAGGAGCGTATCAATAATATCAAACAGATTATTTCTCTACCTATTTTACCGTTGTATATAGCTCAGCAGCGAAAGATGCAAATTCCAATGCCTAGTGAAATCCATCCTTCTTTTACTCCCAAAAAGTGGAGCGTTGGAATCAATTATATATTGGCAAACGCCAATAGAAAACTTTCAGGCGGGCAAGAAGCTTATACTCAACGGCGGCAAGAAGAAGCATTCTTAGAAGCCAACAGCATTGAATTTTTAGTAAGCAGAAAGGTATCAAAGCTTTTATTTTTTCAAACGGGCATTGCAGTTACGCAATATCGCTCTAAATTGGCAGAGACGATACAAACCATTACCAGTCCCGTAGTATATGAAAATGTTATAACTGACACGCAAACTAAAGATAATCTTACCGAAGAAATAATAGGTACAGTGGAGGGCAGTCAATTAGTGACCAACCGATATACTCGCTTCCAACGATACCAAACACTTTCTATTCCTATACGGGTAGGTATTCATGTACCCTTTCACCGACATTGGCAGTTATCGGCTAGTACAGGAATTGCACTTAGCGTATTCGGCCAAACCCAAGGCGTTACTTTTTCTTCTGCTTCGCCAGATGGCGTGTATGTTCCGCTTTCTCAATTGGATTATCAAAAAATGGGATTACTGGAAGGAATGGGACAACTTAGTGTCGAACGTTCTTTTGGAAATACTAGTCTAAGTCTTGGTGTACATGGTACGGTAGATTTGAATAACAGATTGAAGCAATCTACATCGGGAATGGATAAATTTAGTAGCTATGGTATTCAGATTGGGCTTCATCGCACTTTTTGACACAGGGGATAATCTACTACTATTGGAAGGTTTAGATCAAGGATTTTATTTTTTGAAAATAAGTAAATAACTTGTTAAATTATTTAAATGGTGATTTAGAGATAAAATATCACAGCATAAAAAAATAAGATATTTTAAAGACATTAACTTAAATCTATTTTTTCGTACTAACGATGTCCCTATAAAACTCCATTACTGGAGTTATTAGTTACAGAGGATAAGTTATGATTTAGTTGAGGTAGTTTATGTATTAATGATTCTTTATAAGTAAAGTTTAATGTATATTTGAAACGTAGAGCCTATTGAATTCAAAAACAATAACATGAGAGTTTCTTCTATTACTATAACTATTGCTACTGCTTTATTCTTTATTTCCACAGAACTTAGCAGTCAATGTCCAACAACAGCGGTAACATTGACCACACAGTTAGAAATTGATAATTTTTCAATTAACTACTCAGGATGTACTATTTTGGATCAATCTCTCATACTTGATGGTAGCAATATTACCGATTTAAATGGATTATCTGCTTTAGTCGAAATAAAATATCTTGTTGTTAGAAAAACTAGCATCACAGATTTCTCAGGGCTTGATAATTTAACAAAAGTAATAGGTCCTTTTACGGTAGAATTTAATGATAATTTAACCTCCTTAACTGGACTAGGGAGTCTCACAGACCTCAGTGGTGGTTTAAGCATCAGAACTAATCAAAATTTAGCTTCTATAAGTAGTTTAAGTAACGTAGCCACTATAACAGGAGGTCTTTCCATCTCTGGCAATCCTTCCTTGACAAGTTTGAACGGATTAGAAGGATCCACTCTGGTTGGACCACTTCTGTCGATAAATAATAATGATGCTTTAACAAGTTTAGACGGGCTTTCCGATATGGTAGAAATAGATGGTTCTTTAAGTGTATCGTTTAATGAGAATTTAGTCAATGTAGATGCACTATCTCATTTGACTAGAGTGGAGGGTTCTTGTAATATTAGCTATAATGGAAAACTCGCTAGTCTACAAGGGCTTAATAAATTAGCATACTGCCAAAATTTAAATATTAAAGAAAATACTGTTTTACCAAATTTGCAAGGACTGAGTAGCCTTGCTACCATACTATATCGCTTAGATGTAAGCGATAATTTAGCACTGGTTAATCTTTCAGGCATTGAAGCCCTAACCTCTGTAGAAACTATTTGGATTAGAAAGAATGCGACTACTTTAACTAGTTTGACGGGTTTAGAAAATGTTACCTCTGTTAAGGACATTTGGATTGAAGAAAATAATGGTTTGACTTCTATGACTGGACTTAATGGACTTACGGAGGTTACTGAAAATTTTGAAATAGAACACAATGATGGACTAATAAATTTAACGGGATTAGAGAATTTAACTCAAGTTGGTACTGTGAACGCTGCTAATTCTAAGTTTGACATCTTAGATAATGAAGGACTGCAAACGCTTACTGGGTTAACTGGTATAACTTCCTTAGTTGCCAATTTAGCAATAATTCTCAATACCTCTTTAATGGATCTAACAGGGCTTGAAAATTTAACCACTGCCAAGTACATTGCGATCAATAATAATGCGGCACTAACTAGCTTAGATAAGTTGTCTAATCTTACAACAGTCGAGACAAGCTTGTTTGTAAGTAGCAATAATAGCCTCGCTACGATAATGGATTTAACGGCACTCACCTCTATTCCAACTAACAAATTTTCATTTAGCAATAACCCTCTTTTAGCACTCTGTCATGTAGCTATTGTTTGTGAATTATTAGAAAATCATCCTACTAAAATAACTATTTCCAATAATGCAGTCGGTTGTTCAGATGCTACAGAAGTCATTTCTAATTGCTGTTCAGTTCCTGAAACTTATTACCAGGATTATGATGAGGATGGTTATGGAAATGGGGATGCCCCAACACTTGTAGGTTGTCAAGGAAATCCACCGCCTACTGGTTATGTGGCTAATAATTTAGATTGTAATGATTACAATCCTAATGATATTGAGATGGTTCTGACTAATAATGATATAGGCAGAGGTACGGAAACCTTTTCAGCAGTAACTTCTATTACCTCTACTAGTGACATTCTAGCGTCCGATGATATTACTTTTAAAGCAGGTGTCTATATAAGTCTTCAGCCCGGTTTTAAAGCTGAATTGGGTAGTACTTTCTTAGCAAAGATTGAAGGGTGTACTAGTGCTAGTCCCCTCATTAAGGAGACCCCAAGTAGTTTAAGAACGAATAACTCCAATTTAACTACAACAACTGATTTACCTTCTACTATCTTACTCTATCCTAATCCTGCAAGTAATCAACTAACCGTTACTTGGCAGGGGAAAGAAAGACAAAATTTTGGCATCTATAATCTTATGGGTAGGGTTGTTCAAAAAGGCATTTTAAAGGAAGGGGATAATGTACTACTATTGGAAGGTTTAGATCAAGGATTTTATCTTTTAAGAACGAGTAAGAATAGTGCGAAATTCTTAAAAATCTGATGGTGCTATCAACAGGGGAGTTAATTGAAGGTTGTTTTTGGGGTAATACTTTCCATTATAATTAAAACACACTATATTTAACCTACAAAAATATAGAAACCATGCAATCTACCTTCAAAATACAAGTCAGCAATCTTTCCCCTGCCTTCATAAAAGACATGCAAGAAAAATATGGGGAAGCCGAACTCGAAATAACAATCAATAGGAAACCAAGTTTCATTCCATTGAAAGAGGCCGAATTTTGGGCGATTATTGACTTATTAGATTGGGAACAAGAAGAAGATGCTGCTATTTTGAAACCTGCAATAGAAAAGTTAGCTACTTTACCTATTGCCCATATTTACTCTTTTGAAGATACCCTTGCTCAAAAATTGTATCAGTTAGATCAAAAAAAGTTCGCTGAAAATATAGGAAAAAATGCTTATCAAAAAGGAAAATATTTCTCTGTGGATGCCTTTTTATATGCTCGTGCATGTGTAGTGGCTAATGGAAAAGAAGCTTATGAAGAAGTACTTCAAAATCCTACTGTTATGCCAAAGGGGCTTACATTTGAGCCGCTACTATCTTTAGCTTCCAATGCATATAAAATGAAAACAGCAAAAGAATTTTCCTATATACCATCACATAATTACGAAACTTACTCTAATGAGGAAGGGTGGATAAAACCATTGTCTAATGGCTAAAAGAAAATTCAAAGGATTTGATGGTCATGGCAATGAAAAGCGGAATCCTAAGCCCCATCATTTATATGAAATACGAGATAAAGTAGACGATTCTATTTATAAATATGGAATAAGTGCAGACCCGATTGGAAAAGATGGATACTCCAATCGGATACGAAGACAAATTAAAATTGGTAATTCTTTTGTTGGTTGGCTTCGTTTCTTTGGTAAAATTCTAATCAAAAATATAGCTGGTCGAAGTAAAGCGGAAGAAGTTGAACAGGAACATATCGACGAATTTAAAGAAAAATATGGACATAACCCCAGAGGAAACTTTTAAAGTAAACACCATGATTATTAAAAATAATGGTATTTGATTATTGATTACTAATCATTAATTATTCGCTAATTACACGTTTAATGTGCATCTAGTAAATAATCAATAATTAGTAATTAATAATGTCCGCCTACTTAATCAACACCTCTGGATTCATAATCCCTTGCGGATCCAATTTATCCTTCACCGCTCTCAACGCCTCCCCAAAAATGCCAGACTGCTGCTGTGCATAATACGGCTGATGATCTTTCCCCACCGCATGATGATGCGTAATTGTTCCCCCATTCTCAATAATCGCAGTAGAAGCGGCTTTTTTAATAGCATCCCACTGTTCCATTTGCTGCCCTGGTTTTCCTTTAGCGATAATTGTATAATAAGGCGCAGGACCATCAGGGTATAAATGCGTAAAACGACAAGTCACCGTACCAATACCGCAATGTTCGTTAACTGCCTGTTGCGTAGCCGCCTTTACATTTTTATGAAATTTTTCAAACTGATCCCAAGTAACGGCAGTTTCAAACGTCTCTAATATAAAACCAGATTTCATTAATTCATCTCGTAGATAAGGCGCTTTTAAAAAGGAATTTTTCCAAGCATCTGCTTTTTTACTTCTGCCCCCTTTTAATTGTTCTATGACAGGTACACCACCTAAATCTGTACAAATTTTTAAAGCTTCTGCCATCATCCCGTCTATGGCATGATGATGGGATTCAAAACCCACAATGACCATCGTAGAACTTCCATCTCCTAAGCCATTAGACATAGCTTCAACAGGATCAACTAATCGAGCATTGGTGGGAAATAAGCCACTTTGTGCTAATTGACGAGTCGCCTCTACACCTTGCCAGAAATCTTTAAATTGTACCGTTTTTGTCAGCTTGTATTTGGGAATATCTTGTAGGCGCATCCAAGCAGAGGTAATAATTCCAAAAATGCCCTCTGAACCTGCTACTAAGCGTTCCTCACTTGGTCCTGCACCATGCCCTGGCAAACGGCGACTTTCCATAATTCCACTTGGCGTAACCATCCGTACGCCTTGCACGAATTCGTCTATATGCGTATACAAGGTCGCAAAATGCCCCCCTGAACGAGTCGCTATCCATCCCCCTAAAGTTGAAAATTCAAAGCTTTGTGGATAATGTCGAAGCGTTAATCCATGCGGTCGTAATGCTTTTTCGAGGGCAGGTCCAAAAATACCGCCTTGTATATGTGCCGATCTGGAGGCTCGATCTATTGTTAAAATCTGATCGAAATGCCGCATATCTACCGTTATAACTCCTTTATACTTTTCATCCAGTGTGGGTTCTACGCCACCCGACACACTACTCCCTCCACCAAAAGGAACGAGAGAGATTCCTTCTTTAGTCGCAAACGCCATCAAAGCCTGTATCTCCGCTTCTGTTTTTGGAAAAGCGACATAATCTGGTGGATTGTCAAACTGCCCATGCAAGCCTCGCCAAATATCTCGAAAGGATTTACCATAACTACGGGCTGCTCGTTCTTTTACACCAGACGTACAGATAAGGGCAAGGTCGGCAGGTAGACTAAAACGAGGAGATCGGAGTTGTAATTTTTCTAAAGGAATAGGTTCTAACTGCTCCAATTCTTTGATTTGGAACATCGCTTTTAAGTTGGTCTTGTACTGTTCAATGACAGCGGCTTCTGGGCCTTCGCCCTCATAGCCCCAACCCCAGTATTTTCGTTTTGATAACATGTGTTTTTGAGTTATAAGTTATGAGTGATGAGTTATTATCCAATAAGATGTTGACTGCCTGATGTGCTAACATATTCTTTTGAGTGATAAGTTATGAGTTATTATCCAATAAAATGTTGACTTAGGTAGATGAATAAGAGTAGTGCTTTTTGCAACGTTCGATACTAGGATCGGATCACCTGTAGCACGGAATTTATTCCGTGAAAGCCTAGATAGGAACGGAATAAATTCCGTTCTACAGGGTTCGTACTATTCCTCTGATTTAGTACTAAAAGTTGCAAAAAGATTTACTCTCATTCATCTATCTAGGTCACACCTAAGTCAACATCTTATTGGATAATAACTCATAACTTATAACTCATAACTGATTTATCCAAACAGGTTTTGCAATTTCATCGCAACGCCCATATCTCCATCTATTTTCAATTTACCACTCATAAAAGCAGTCATTGGATTTAAGTCACCACTCATTAAATCTTGAAAATCGGCTAGTTTGAGACTGACCGTGCAATCTGCCTCTTTATCTTCTGCGGATACTTCATTGGAATCACCTGTACCATCTATGAAAACATGCGCTCCACCAAAATCAAACTTTAGCGTATTGCCCAAAGCATCTGCTTTGCTTGCTTGACTTTGGATGGCAGTCACCAAACTGCTGGTGTCTGACGAAGTGCTAGTAGTAGCAGCTTGTCCATTGGTAGAGCCATTTGCACTACTGCTCGCAGAACCATTTGCTTCCGCCATTGCCATTGCAGGTGCTTTTTTGGTCGCTCTATCTTTTAATTTAAAATCGGTTTTAGCCGCCTTAAAATCTTTATCATCAATAATCATTTTGGCAATGATTTCTCGCATGATTTCGGAAGAACCACCGCCAATCGTTCCTACTCGTACATCTCGATACATTCTAGCCATTGGATATTCTTCCATAAAACCATAGCCACCATAGTACTGTAAGCATTGGGTCGCTACTTTTTCAGCCAATTCGGTCGCTAATAATTTAGCCATTGAACACAGCTTCACATCGTAGACATTATCTGCATACATTTGGCAACATTGGTAGGAGAACGCTTTTAAGGCTTCCACTTCTGATGCCATCTGTGCAATACCGTGGCGTAGAACTTGGAATTTATTAATAGGCTTTCCAAAAGCTTGTCGCTCCGACATGTATTGTAGCGTTTGCTGAATCGCTTTTTCCATGCCTGACACAGCAGCAGGTACGGCACACAAACGCTCTAACTGCAAGCCATTCATTAAGTAGAAAAAGCCCCGACCTTCCTGTCCGATCAAGTTTTTAGCAGGTACTTTTACATTATCAAAATTCAATTCTGCTGTATCCGAGGAATGCCAACCTAATTTTTTTAATTTTCTCCTAGAAATCCCCGGAGAATCTTGGTCAATCACCAATAAACTTACCCCTGCTGCCCCTAATTCTGGATTGGTTTTTACAACCGTTACGACTAAATCTCCATAAATGCCATTGGTAATAAAGGTCTTTGCGCCATTCACAATATAATAATCCCCGTCCTTAATGGCTTTTGTTTTGATGCCTTGTACATCCGAGCCTGCCCCTGGCTCTGTAATGCCAATAGAGGAAATTAAATCGCCCGAAATTAAGCCAGGCAAATATTTATCTTTCAGATAATCAGAACCATATTTTAAAATATAAGGACCTGACATGTACTGCACCACTTGCTGGGTGATCGCAAAGCCAGCCGCTCCTGTTTTTCCTAATTCTTCATTAAAAACGACATCATAGAAAAAATCTAATCCCATCCCTCCATATTTTTCTGGATAGGATAAGCCTAAAAAGCCCATATCGCCCATTTTTTTCCAAATATCTTTTGGCGTTCGACGATCTTCTTCCCATTGGTCAATATTCGGAATGGCTTCTTTTTCTAAAAATGTGCGAAAACTTTGACGAAATAATTCGTGCTCTTCTGTAAAATGATAAGAACTCATGTTTTTTGAATTGATGGTTAGATTGTTTGATGGCTAGATGGTTGAATTGTTAGATGGCTGCATTGCTAGATTACTAGGTGCATGTAAGTACTCAATAAGGTAGGATGGGACACGGATTGTCACGGATTAAACGGATTTTTAACAGGTCGTGAGCGACATTCAACGGCTTGCTTATGACCTAGAACACATCTTATATAGAAACCTAAAAAATCCGTGTAAATCTCGCTAGAGATTTCCGTGTCCTATCCTATCTTATTGAGTATTTACATCTACATAATGTAACCATCTAGCCATCAAATAATCTTTTCTATTAAACAAATAAATCTGTTACTAAAGGTTTTGTAGTGAGGAGTGAAGGGTTTTAGGCATGTAATAGAACATGTTAGTCAACGTCTAAGACTCTTCACTCTTCACTCCTCTCTATTTTAACTCTTCACTAAAATCTTTGGTTCGTATTGTACCCAATTGACGGCTTCTTCTAGTTGTTTGGATAATTGAAAGATAGTCGCTTCATCTCCAAACTTGGCTGCCACTTGAACACCAATAGGCAGCCCTTGTTCATTCCAATGAACTGGAATAGAGGCAGCAGGTTGACCCGAAATATTAAAAATAGCAGTGGTAGGCGAAAATTCGGAAGCCATTGCTAAAGGAGCCATTGGATTATCTGCATCTTGGGCGAAACTACCTAAATCTACAGGTGGTAGGCCCAAACTTGGATTAATCCAAATATCTATATCGTCAAAAAATGCTAAAATACTTCTTGCAACTCGGTGCATACCTAGTCGGGCTAATTCATAATCTGCGCCTGATATTTGTTGCCCTTGCTCGTACATGGCATAAGAAAGCGGTTCCACCAAATGTTTAGGTGGAGGGGTGCCAGTCATTTTATGATAAAAGGCTAAAGGACTTGCCGCACAAACAGACCACAAAGCTCCAAATATATCCCCTAATTGTTTGCCACTAAATGGAATTTTTAAAGGCATTTCTTTTACTTCATGTCCGAGTGCTTCACATAGTGCCACTGCTTTCATCGTCGCTTCTACGCAATCTTTATGCACCGCACCACCACTTGGCTTCGTCGTTGAGAAACCAATTTTTAATTTCCGAACAGGTTGCTCTAACACTTTTATATAAGAGACCGTTTGGGCAGGAGCAGAATAAAAACTATGTGGGTCAGGATAGCCCGTCAAATCTAAGACCGCAGCGGAATCTCTGACAGAACGAGTCAAGACATGTTCCTCTACCAATCCACTTACTAAAGAACTCATTGGGCCTAAAGGATTTCGCCCTCTAGTAGGCTTTAAACCAAACAAACCACAGCAAGAAGCTGGAATCCGAATAGACCCACCACCATCATTGCCATGCGCTAAGGCCACCATTCTTGCTGCTACTGCTGCTGCCGAGCCACCACTTGAACCCCCTGGTGTTTTAGTAATATCATACGGATTATGGGTTGCGCCAAAAGCAGCTGGTTCGGTTGTTGGTAGCATCCCAAACTCTGGCATATTGGTTTTTCCAATCACAATAAATCCTGCTTCTTTATAGCGTTTGACTAACTCACTATCTGCTTGGGAAACATTATTTTTGAATAGGGCAGATCCTGTACTCTGTGCTACGCCTTTATAGGCAGCTATTCCATCTTTCAAAAGTAGGGGTACGCCTTTAAATGGTGTCTTCGAGAAATCTTTTTTTGCTTCCGCCCTTGCTTGCTCAAACATGGGGGTAATGACCGCATTAAGGGTCGGGTTTAATTCTTCGACTGCGGCGATGGATAAATTGACTAACTCCAATGGCGTAAGCTCGCCTTTTCGGAGGAGTGCTGCCTGTGCAATGGCATCTAATTGTAGGATGGAATTCATAGATAGATGGTTAAATTGTTTGATGGTTGAATTGTTTGATGGTTTGATGGTCACATTGCTAAATGGCTATACTACGTGAGGTCGTCTAGCAATGTAACCATCAAACCATCAAACAATTTAACCATCCATTTTTATCCTTTCTTTGCGACTCCCCAATAATTAAAAGAAGCGGGCTTCCAACCGGGGAGGTACATCGTTTGTAAATCGGTGATGTTAAAACCATTGCCTTTTAGGAGCTGTGGAATATCTTTATTTAAGTGACAACCACCTCCAATTCTTCTCCATAAAGGATTGACTCGATTTTGCCATTTGAGGACGGCGGCATCGGGTGCTTTTCCATGTTCACAAAAAAGCAATTGTCCATTGGGCTTTAGCACTCTTCTCAATTCTTCTAAGGCAATGACGGCTTCAGGAATGGTACACAGCGTATAGGTCATTACAATGGTATCAATAGACTGATTTTCCAAGGGAATGTCTTCTGCACCTGTTTGAATATACTGAAAATCGAACCCGTGATCGGTTGATTGATCTTCTCTTATTTCCCATGTTTCCTTGGATGGGTCAATGCCGACCAAGCTGGTTACTGCGTCCTTATTATAATAAGGTAAATTCAAACCTGAGCCAATGCCTACTTCTAAGACCTGCCCTTTGGCATGAGGCACTACTTTTTCTCGTTGTTTGCCCATCGGTTTTAAACCGCAGGCAAAGTGGACTAATTTGGGTAAGATGCGTTTTTCGTAGAAGGACATAGTTTGGTTTCGTTTTGAATGTTACTTTAGATGTTGACATTTATACAACGGATAATTTAAAGACAATGGATTTAGATGTTGACGTTTTTAAGTTCAAGCGCAAGTATCAAGTTCAAGTTCAATCCATCACATTGACCCCAGACGCATGGCAGCGTTACGTTTTGAACTTGAACTTGATACTTGCGCTTGAACTTAAAAATGTCAACATCTAAATCCGTTGTCTTTAAAATATCCGTTGTATAAACGTCAACATCCTATTTGTTTCATCAAATATTATTCTATATACACCGACTCTTTTTCTCGATAATGCAACTGCCCATCCACCGAATATCGTTCAATCCGATTCTCTTCCATCAACATATCCAAAAAGCCAAGCACCATAAACATCGTTCCATTATGGATGCGTTTAGGATAAACGGCTCGTAATAAATCCATAAATTGCGTAGTCCCTGCTTGAATCTGCTGAAAGCAAATTTCCTTCTTTTGGTGAATGCGCCCCAACTGTTTATTAATCAAAGCAGGAATATTTTCGAAAGCTGCTAAATGCCCTGGGTACGCTTTTTCAATATCTAATACGGTTAGTTTTTTATAAGACTCGACGTGCATGACCAAACTTTTTATCCCCTTATAAGGTGCTTCCCTTGTTGCATCAATAATAGGAATGGGAATCATGCGTAGCAGCATATCAGCAGACAATAAGCGTTTGGTATCTCGTTGATAAAAACAGACTTGGTTGATGCAGTGCCCAGGCGTATAAATAATTTCCCAAGGCTGCCCAGCTAAATCAATCGGCCCACTCATCGGAAATACTTTTACTCGATCTTTTGGAATTTCATCCCAATAGGGCGATAGCATCTCATAACCAAAATCATTTAATTTATCTGCATCTTCGGTGCTTAGATTAGGTAGTAAGGCATCTTCAATAGCTTGAGTACGTCTATGCAGTAATTCTTTTAAATTATAGGTCCACTCATAGAGATATTCCGATACCCATATCGTAGCATCACAGTGTTGCGTGATTCTATTGGCCATCCCAATATGGTCCAAATGGGCATGGGTAATGAAGACTTTGGAAATATCTGTTATTTCTAAGCCATTTTCTCTCAATCCTGCGATTAACGCATTCCAGGACTTGTCCGTTTTTTCTCCACAATCAATCAATACGTTTTCTTTGCCTTTTATCAGCCACACATTGACGGTCATTACTTCAAAGATCGTTGGTAATTCTATCTGAATAGGTTCTATCATATTTTGTATTGCGAGTCAAGAGTACCAATTTTACAAATTAAGCAGGATGGGACACGGATTTACACGGATTAAACGGATTTTCTACTTAGGTCGTGTACAATCAGACGTAAACTAGGTCGTACCTGTCCTATTTGCAACCTGTATGGAA